>JAODUO010001322.1:107500-112500 GCA_025642075.2 Ridgeia piscesae | reverse complement strand
TATTTACATGATTTTAGTCCAGTTTCTTCCAGGATATGTGTTTGATAAGTGTTCCAAATTTGAGCATGATATCTCAACCGGTTGCAGAGAAATCCTGCTTTGAAGAAAGCCATTTAACATGAAAAATGAGATTTAGAGAAAACAGCGACGAAAGTTTATTTTACATGTCACAGTACTTAAAAGAAACAGGAAGGTCACAGCATCAAACTCTGACTGGTCCCCTTCTAGCGACTCCACTGACGACATTCGCATGTTCTAGGGTAGGAGACACACAACTGAATAACACAGGCAGACATCTTGCACACTGTAAACGACATGTGTATGCCAATATATCCCATGACACAATTTATTCAGAAAATATGTGCGACTTGCCTATTTAAATATCAAAGAACACCTTCCGGATAAAGGAGTAGTTCTGCGGCGGAGGAATTCGCGCAAAGGATTGTGGGCGTGGCTATCGTTCCGGACGATGACTAGTTGTGACTGTTTGCGAGACGTGGTATCCGGTCAAGTTACCTAGCCATGCCTTAGGTCGACTGTTTGTAAGAAGGTGAGTCAGCGTCTAGTGTAAGCGAACGAGGGGACCAGTGGTCAGTTTGTTTTAGCTGTACATCTTTGACCTGTTACCTGAAGAACGTGTTACTATCAAGCTAAATAGACGGAATTAGCATCACAACAACATTAGATCCGCGCGGTTGACGTAGTCAATGCACACTACTAAGTAGGAGCATCACGTGACGAACAGATCCGCGCGGACGTAGTCAATGCACACTACTAAGTAGGAGCATCACGTGACGAACAGATCCGAACACAGCCAATGACATAGCCTTAATGTTTCCAGTAGGTTATTTGGATATTATCGTCAATAACCGCTCAGGTTGTTACTCGTTTTTGTACAATGTTTAACACGTTGTGTATATGAATAATATTTATGTAATATTTCAGACTGGACCTTCGCAGATGACGATGGGCGTGACGTCACTGCTCCTACCCAGTGAACGTCGCGTGTGACATCACTTGACCACATGGAACCGCACGTGACGTCCATACACGGGACGTTATACTTGTGACGTCACCGGATACACGTACATCGAACGGCGTGAGTGACGTCGTGGCTGTATTCACACTATAAGATGACACGGATATTGACATTGTCCGTTCAGCGACAGGGCCTCGTCTGTCCTCTCGTCTGCGTGACAACGCTCTGGGCCCTCGTTCTCCTTGTCTACGTGTCCAAGGTACAGGTTCGTGTCGTGCTCCTAATCTGCCTGGTTCACAGTATTAACTTTCATGTGTATAATATATTGGTTGTGCCTAGGAATTGTGCACAAATATCGTTAATAAACAATTAGTTATAGTTTAAAGGTATCAAAAACATGGTATCTTAGATTCAGGGCGCTGCCATCTTGAGACTTATGCGCCAGTGACGTAAGCCAAATCGTTTGCGTCACGGGCGCATTGTTGAAAAAGGCAAGGATTGGCGGAATCTTCACTAATAATTGTAATAGTGACGTAAGCAATCCGCGACGTACTGGATATATCAAATACCATTGGGCATACATAAGATGTTCGAATGTGCATGCGCCAGTGACGTAAGCGGTTTACGTCACTGGCGCATAAGTCTCAAGATGGCAGCGCCCTGAATCCAACATGGAGTATTTCTAGTACAACTAAACTATAATTAATTGTTTATTAACGGTCTTTGTGCACAAATACCATGCATAACCAATGTAATAATAGATGTAAGTAAATGCTGTGAATCTCTCACTGACTGGAATATCCCTTTAATATGTGAATATTTTGTGGGGGTTTGTTTGAGGAAATAACGATTCACCTGGATAGCAAGCGTACTGTTACTTCGGAGCAAATCGTTGAAACCTGCTGTCGCGCTTACATTTTTCCGGTCGTTAAAAACGTTCCGGTTGACGTTTCTGCGCATGCGCAATAAATGTAAAATCATCAATGCCCAGCGAAACAACAAAGCATTTTCGGTATAAATGCCACGAGCTGTTCGTTAACTTCCTGTGATGATTACTGTGAAGAGTTTGTTAAAATGTCGTTCAATGCAATAAAATATTACGTTTTTTATCAATCACTGTCACGGATTATGGCGCACTAGAGTTAAGTGATTTACGCTTGCTATCAAAATATGCCTCAAAACTTGTTCGCCTCGTATTAATTTGCGACAAATAACTTTGCTGAGAGGTTATATACATCCTAACGAACAACCCGTAATATTTATACCATAAATGTTTTGTCTTTTCACTGCACATTGATGATTTTACATATAACGCGCATGCGCAGAAACGTCAACCGGAACGTTTCTAACGCCGGAAAAATGTAAGCGCTACAACGCTACGTGTATTGCTAACCCAGTTCACGCGCTGATATCCCGTGGCATTTGGTTACGTGATTACATGTTTTAACAATAGGAATTAGCGTCGACAAAGACTCGTTGTCGCCTCTCGTTGTGTTCTTGCGTAGTATGAACGTTCGCTGCTCTAGTAGCGTCCTCTTGCGGTTAAAATGTAATCACTTATATACGTATATTGTAAATGGAGCAAACGAGTCGAATAGGATATTTTTCCTTCTGGATTGACATTTTGAATTGGGGAAAGCATTTGCCTGTGTATACGGGAAATTGGAATTAGCTGAAATACGGGACTTGTATTAACTATTTGCATGTTCTTTCTTGTTATCCGCAGATGTTAGATGCTGAGATACTGCCCTCTGGTGTCGATGACGTCATCCGATCAGCGTCACATATCCAGAAGAGGGACGTGTCTGGCGGAGCAGTAGCGCCGTCTAGCGTCGACACAGCGCGTATGCGTCTGTCGACTGTTACCATTGACTACAATGACTTCCGTCTGGACGAGCCCAAGTTCACGACCGATGGAGACAGAGAGTTATTCTACAAACTACAGGAGAACGTGAACGCAGTCGGCGCCCTGTCTAGGGACATGCTGAGGGGGGTCGTTGCACACGTTGCGGGGGGTCTCGTCAGCCACAAGTTCCAGTGCAGCTGGAAGACGTCCTTGAAACAGTTCTCGGCGCGCACGTGGATGCCGGCTCGACGACAGGTCGCCTACCTGTGTCCGCTCCTTGTGTCTGACGGGGGCAGCTTCCAACACTTCGTCGACGGCGTCCTGCCCAAGCTGATACAGGCACGTGACGTCCTCCTAGCGGCGAATGTCAGCATCCTGCTACATCCGCCAGGTGGCAGGATCGTCGGTCAGATGTTGACCCGTCTAGGCTTCAGCGACAACCAACTGATGTACTATTACGGCGGTTACTACAAGTCTAACCACCAGGTGAACACGTGCGTCACCCCTCCCTACCACCCCGCCCTGTGGGCTGCAGCGAGACGTCTCCTCGGGGTGAGAGACACACTGCAGGACGAGGCGACATCGCTGATAATACTGATGGTGAGGACACGCTCCTGGAAAGCAGGGCGTCGCATTGTCAACGTGAAGCCCCTACTGCAGGCGCTGCGAACGAGATTCGGCGCGAGACTTCACGTGTTTTACGGCGAGAACGACCTCGACAAAGCCAAGGCGTTGTTTGGCCGCGCGAGGGCGCTAGTGGGCGTGCATGGCGGCGCCTTCTATCACATGTTGTTCGCGCCACGTGACACGGCCGTCGTTGAGATAATGCCGACCCTAGACAGTGGCACGGTGCTTCCCAATTATGCGGCTCATTCTGCCTTCTGGAAGTTGTCGCAGTCTATGGGACACAAGTACTGGCGATTGGTGGAAGCACCGTTGACGTCAGAGGGCAATGTGTCGGTGAACATTACTCGCCTGGTTAGTGTGCTTGACACGCTATTGTGAAAACTGTGCACTGACGTATTGTGTATCGCCATACCCGTGTATTCGGATGCATCGTATTTTGTAATTCCTACAGACAGAAGACAGTAAACACACACAGACTGATGATGCATATAGCATGCTCTGTTGTAGTACAACAATTATGTGGGACTTTATGTTAAGTTATTTATTATTTTATTGTTTTTTATTGTTGTTATATGACGCGTTTTGATTTGTAATATTGTTTTAAATCAGAAAACACTATATGAAGACACTAAGCACACATAGATTGGTGATATTTAAGATGAATGCATTTACGTGTACGGAAACAGTGTTCTTGTGAAGAAAATAATGTGTAATTACACATAATTTGCACCACTACGCACCAAGACTGTCTTCATGTCACTTACATATGTATACACTAAGTATACACGGATGTAGGGTATTAAGCATATGTCGACCCTGTAAGCTGCGATCTTTATAAGTGACGTAAATACTTATAACCAGAACGTAATGTTTCCATAGCGAACACGTATCTGATATGCACAGTGTGTACACGTTACACAAATTACATGCAATATTGTTTTCATATCTGCATAAATTATACTAAGGGCAACAACATGATAGCCATTGTCACGATTCTTTCAAGAGAAAAACATATTTTCGATCACATATAAACAAATTAAATACATTCACTGAAAGAAGTGTGCATAACGATATCGACCTACATCCATAGCAGACAACAAGTTTACATTTCACTACAAATACAAATACAAATTCAATATACTACTACTACTACTACTACTACTATTACTACTACTACTACTACTACTACTACTACTACTACTACTACTACTACTACTACTACTACTACTACTACTACTACTACTACTACTACTACTACTACTTCTACTACTACTACTACTAATAATAATAATTGAATATAGCCACGAGTGTACTAAAATCTTCGTTTTGGATTTATAACCACGTTCACCGAGAGTGTAGTGACTACACAAAATATAATCTCGCTGACAACCCGAGAGCGATAATGTATCATGCACCGTGCACCGTGCACCTGCAGTGCACCGTGCAGTGCACCGTGCACCGTGCACCGTGCACCGTGCACCGTGCACCGTCCACCATGCACCAGGCACCAGGCACCAGGCACCATGCACCAGGCACCAGGCACCAGGC
>JAODUO010001322.1:87500-102500 GCA_025642075.2 Ridgeia piscesae | reverse complement strand
GTATCCTCATTAGTCCCGTGTGTATCCTCATTAGTCCCGTGTGTATCCTCATTAGTCCCGTGTGTATCCTCATTAGTCCCGTGTGTATCCTCATTAGTCCCGTGTGTATCCTCGTTAGCCCTGTGTGTATCCTCGTTAGTCCCGTGTGTATCCTCGTTAGCCATGTGTGTATCCTCATTAGTCCCGTGTGTATCCTCATTAGTCCCGTGTGTATCCTCATTAGACCCGTGTGTATCCTCGTTAGCCCTGTGTGTATCCTCGTTAGTCCCGTGTGTATCCTCGTTAGCCCTGTGTGTATCCTCGTTAGCCCAATGAGATCAGTTTATCAACGGCAAAGATGGCGGCCATGCTAGTTGTGTCGGTAAGTGTGGTGTGATTTGTCTGACTCAATCGATACTTAACGTTTAATGCGTTATGTCCAATTTGACGGCATTTCGTTCTGGTTGCATCAACGCATCTGAAACATTTCCCGGCTTGTTGTCAATAGGGCTGGAGTCCATTGTACAAAGTATCGGTTTTAGCGAAGCATGCGCGATGCCATCATCACGGCAGTGCGAACTGTCGTAGATTTATTTCTCCGGGCACTTCGTTAATCTATGTTCACCGTTGAATTACGCGGCTGGGTGTCGAAATATACACACATTTCGATTACGACTTCTATAATGTAGACCCATTGATCTGATGGCGATAATGATTGGTTTGTTTGGCGGGAACATTGGCGGATGCATATGGTTACAATTGGTGGTGCATAACAGTTGAAAAACAACAGGAAATAGTGATTGATAAGTATTATTTTTATGTGAAGGTTATTCATAAAATAGCACTACACATTGAGTAGTAGCTTTGGTAAAACTTTGTTAGTTAACAGTAATGTTGAGCAGATTAGTATAGTGGGTGATACTAGGGTAATTTTAGTGGTGATTTAGTAAATCTATTTATATGATAGAATATATAACAGATAAAGTAATAAGCATAACAGCTACATACGCAAGATGATACTTTGAACAGGTAGCATTGATAGTAAAAAAAGCGTGGGTAGTGTCCAGTGTATCCGATAGGTAACGCAACCAAAAAATACTAACATTGGCGTTCACGGTTGAGTAGATAGTCAGTTGTGTATAACATTAAGTAAGCAGCAATTGCTGTCCACATTAAACAGTCTTCATAACGACTAATTTGGTATACCGACTAAATAAATTTATATAAATTATAATATGGCACCTTGCAAGCGGCAAATGAAGGGAAGGTGTCACTTTGTGAACGACCACTGCCACAGCTTGGTAGATTGTGCCTTATCTGGCTGCGTAAAGTCTGAAACAACGGAGGAAGGGTTTACTTTACAGTGCTTGGGGTGTTGGAAGGTGGACTGTCTACCAGCAGAGATAGCTAGGCTACCCGGTATTGTGAAGGGGATCGAGATGATAATGACCAAAGACACGGATTTAATGCAGAGCGATGACAGGGAGAGAGGAAGGAAGGAACAACACAATGACAAGAAGGATGAGGAAAGGAGACTGAGAAGAGGGAGGAAGAGTGCAAGGAAAACAAATGAAGAAAGAACAACAGAAAACCTGACATGCAGAATGGTGACAGGGGAGAAAGTGACAACAGAGAAGGAGGGATAACAGTGGACAGGAAAGGAGAGAAGTTCATGTGACAGGAGGAAAGATGAAGGGAAGACAGGAAGTGAGAGTAGATGTGTCGAAAGTGACGTCAATAACAGGGATGATGACAGGACGAAAAGAGGCCGGGAAGAAAGGAACAATAGAGAAAGCGGCAGAGGAAAAGTCAACGACTCTAAGGCTAATTGAGGGGGCATTGAGAACAGAAAGGGTATTTATGAGCGACTCTATTTTGCGAAAGACTGAGAAGACATCGTGTGCCAGTGTGGTCAATGACTGATAGTGTCTCACTCACACTACACTCACCTGTGCTCAGGTAGGTCACACGCATTTTCACCGCTGGACACTCAGACTCGTGGTGTGACATACGAACTAGTTGAAACATCCATGCCTGTGTTCTACCTTGTCTCGTGTAGAAGTCGGGACACTGGATGTGTGGCTGAACCAGACTCAGTCAACACGTCGTGTTATGTCAACGTTAGGTAGAAGACCCGTAGTGCGGCTGCGGGACGGGGTGTCGAGTGACGGCTGACTAACCACATCGGTACTCACAGAGCACACTGCAACGACCACGACACCGTAAAGGCGAAATTATTATTTGGTAATATTATCAATACATATTTATACACTAATTTATTGGCATTATTGTTACGTAATTATTATGATTATTGTTATTTTACAGTTTTAACATATACAAAACTAGTTATTACTAATAATAACTATACCTATACCGTCATTTATCAGTCTCATTGCAATGTAATTATACACTAGACCGGTTATTATGTGTTTTTATGACTAATAGGTAATTTATTTATATATTTAAAAGTGCTACGCTATTTAATATCGTACTAATTTTATTTATTTATATACCTATACATATTTTTTAACATTTATTTTAAAACACTAATATTTGTCTTATTGTATACATATATCTTTTTATGTCTTTTAAATTGTAATATGTTGTGAAGCGCCACGAACGATTATGGATGTGGCGCTATACCAAATAAATATATTATTATTATTATATGTCTTTCAACAAGAGGCACATGCTAATAGCTCATTTATATTACTGTTGTTTCGTGCGGGACGCCGTTTTCAAACGCGTGTGTTTAGATTGTGGTGTTTATTTCAACGCACGCATTACTCAGCCATGGTAAGGTTAAGAATAACACATTTTCCATCTAACTTCAGATTTTCTGACCACACTTTCTACGTTTTTTCAAAACCATTTAATTGGTTTGTAAGCAAATATGTAGCTAGTTATTAATTATTACTAAATATTTATCTGAAGCAATTTAAGAATTTGTGTTATCACTAAGAAATAATTACTCCAGTATATTGCTATCGCACATTAATTGATGCTATCTTAGCTGATTATTTGCGTAACGTGTACTATATACGTGTCCATACGCATAACCAATCAAACGATGATCTATCGGTCGACCGACCGACCGACCGACCGACCGACCGACCGACCGACCGACCGAGCGACCGAGCGACCGAGCGACCGACGACCGACCGAGCGACCGAGCGACCGACCGACCGACCGACCGACCGACCGACCGACCTAACGACCGACCGACCGACCGACCGACCGACCGACCGACCGACCGACCGACCGACCGACCGACCGACCGACCGACCGACCGACCGACCGACCGACCGACCGACCGACCGACCGACCGACCGACCGACCGACCGACCGACCGACCGACCGACCGACCGACCGACCGACCGACCGACCGACCGACCGACGACCGACCGATCGATCGACCGACCGACCGACCATCGATCGACCGATCGATCGACGATCGATTCGATCGACGACCGATCGATCCGATCCGACCGATCGATCGACGACGATCGACGACGATCCGACCGACTCGATCGACTCGATCGATCGATCGACTCGATCCGACTCGATCGACGATCGACCGACCGACGACCGACCGACGACGCGACCGACGATCGACGACCGACATCGACCGCCGACCGACCGACCGACCGACTCGACCGATTCGACCGACGATCGATCATCGATCGACGATCCGACGACACGATCGATCGATCGAGCCGATCGACGATCCGACCGACCGACCGACCGACCGATCGATCCGACGACCGACCGACCGACCGACCGACCGACCGACCGGCCGACCGACCGACCGACGCGCGCGGGCGAGACGGGCGGGCGCGACGGACCGCGGAGGACGGCGAGCGACGACGGCACGACGACCGACGACGGACGGACGACGGACGGACGAACGAGACGACAGACGGACGACGGACGGACAGACGGACGGACGACGGACAGACGGACGGACAGACAGGACAGACGGACGGACGACGACGACAGACGACGACAGACGACGCAGACGGACAGACGGACGACGACGGACGACGACGACGACAGACAGACGACGAACAGACAGACGAACGACGACGACGGACGAGACGACGACGACGACGACGACGAACAGACGGACGGACGGACGGACGGACGGACGGACGGACGGACGGACGGACGGACGGACGGACGGACGGACGGACGGACGGACGGACGGACGGACGGACGGACGAACGAACGAACGAACGAACGAACGAACGAACGAACGAACGAACGAACGAACGAACGAACGAACGAACGAACGAACGAACGAACGAACGAACGAACTGCACAACCATCGCGCTATTGCAACGTTGCATAATAAACAAGAACTGCCCCTGGTGTCGTGTCTTTTCTATAAGCTACCTGACTAGTCATAAAGTAGCTTATAGAAAATGTTTAGATTGCGGTGTTTATTACAGAGCACTAGGTACTGAATATTGCCAACATAAGGCACCATAATAAAATTATATTTCATCTACGTTGATCGATATCAACCCCTAATCATATGAAGTACTGGGTAATTTGTTGGGAGAGTGTAATTTGTTTGGAGTGTGTAATTTGTTGGGAGTGTGTAATTTGTTTGGAGTGTGTAATTTGTTGGGAGTGTGTAATTTGTTTGGAGTGTGTAATTTGTTTGGAGTGTGTAATTTGTTGGGAGTGTGTAATTTGTTTGGATTGTGTAATTTGTTGGGAGTGTGTAATTTGTTTGGAGTGTGTAATTTGTTTGGAGTGTGTAATTTGTTGGGAGTGTGTAATTTGTTTGGAAAGTTTAAATTGTTGGGTATGTATATTTTGTTGGCAGTAAGTAGTTTATTGGCAGTGTGCAATTTGTTGCGAGTGTGTAATTTATTAGGCATGTTTAATTTGTTGGGAACGTGTAATTTGTTGGAGTGTGTAATTTGTTAGGAATGTGTAATTTGTTTAGGAATGTAATTTGTTGAGAGTGTATAATTTGTTTGGAGTGGATAATTTGTTAGGAATTGAAATTTTTTGGGAGTGTGTAATTTGTTGGCAGTGTGTCATTTGTTCGGAGTGTAATTTTTCTGTGCAAATTTTTCGGAGTGTTTAATTTGTTTGGATTGTGTAATCAGATTTGAATGCAATTATTATATTGGCTGTAATGTCTCACAAGGGACATTTGTATCTCTGAAAGGTCACTTTTATAAGGAAACATGCCGGACAACGCCATCATTGCTTAACATGCCGTGCCGTGCCGTGCCGTGCCGTGCCGTGCCGTGCCGTGCCGTGCCGTGCCGTGCCGTGCCGTGCCGTGCCGTGCCGTGCCGTGCCGTGCCGTGCCGTGCCGTGCCGTATTGGTCATTTGGCAATTTGACCCTTTTATGTAGCAATAAACGGCCACTAATGATCGAGTGTGATCTGTCCATGTTTCTTTTATTGACTGTCATTAAATGTTCAACGTCTCTCAATACGAAAATACATTTCTTACTGCTGCCATCTATCGAATATAGTGGAAACATGTTGTCGTTGGGGACGTGGGCTGGGCGGCTTCTCTTTCCACCCACCTCCTGTGATATTGGACAGTTCTAAGTCATCCGTTGTTTGCTCCGACTATGAATAACGCAAATGTTTTCTACGCAAAACAAAAATTAAGACGAATGTTCATTATCTCAAACACCCGTATTTATTATTATTTTGTAAATACTGCATGCGTCTTTAATATACACTCATCTCATGACTTTCCTCCTAATATGTTAGTCGTTCTTGTCAATTCCAACACATGAATTCATTTCGATGATGTCATTTCCTCTTTACCATGTGGGTCCTTTTGATTTGAATAAGACCCTGAATTCCAGCCGATCGCTGCCGAAGTCGTTCTCCACCCGACAAGAATACTGGCCCGCCACCTGATGACAAACACAAGCGTTACAGCGAGATCCTCTGTTCTGAGACATCAATCAGCAAATGTGGTAGTCACAAAAAAGGACCTTGTAGCCGAATGTGTTATTTTGAACAAGAGCACTTTGCAGATGTGCTGAACTTCAAGCCGTCTTACTGAGAAGCTTAATACGTTATAGTAATTGTATAGTATGTTTCCTTTACCAATAGAGGCGTTGATAATAGTAATGATACGTTTTATCGTCGAATATCTTACAATGAAAACTTTAGACTGTAACTTTAATTGAGGATTACTATATCAATTTATGTTAGGTCAATACGCTGTTATTATTATTTCTATTATAGTTGAAAGGATGGCAAAACGGTCGTGGTAAAACTCAATTATGGGGTGGTAAACAATCACATTTCGTTCAAATGTTTGTTTTCAATGTCCAGTGACAATTTCCAGTGACAAGTGTACAACGCGTGTCATGTTTATAAGCATTAATGCGATCTTGATAATGTGTGATAACATTAAAGCCCCTTCCACCGATAGTTCTGCATGTCAAAAGAGGTTGTTTAAAGTAATTTTTGATGTTTTGTATATGAAAACATACGCAGTATCCTAGCTCAACACAGGGTTAAACAAACGCTTCGTCATTCGTGAGGCATTTCGAAATGTTCTTGGTCGCGTTTAGCCCTGAAACCGTTCACATATTATGACGTCACCTGGTTGCTAGGCGACCTGAACGTGTACGTGGCTTCTGCGATTCCAGCGGCCGCGACGTTGATATACCTAGTGACCCCAATCTCGGCGGAAGTCTCCACTTCAGTACTGCCTCGGAAGAGGGAGACCTGGTGCAATGCAAAGGATGGACGATATAATATATATATATATATATATATATATATATATATATATATATATATATATATATATATATATATATATATATATATATATCAGAGATGGAGTAATCGTACTCGTGTACTTGTAATCGATACTCGAGTACAAAGCATATTAATCGTACTCGTAGTCGAGTACAATACCAAAGTAATCGTACTCACGATTACTTCTCACGATTACTTTTTTGTCATATCAACAGTTGCAAGCAAATATATTAATAAATGTAATATTAATTGAGCTGTTAATTTTCTATTACTGTTGAGCATTTCAGTTAAGGAAATATTCAGTCAGATTTCTCTAATTAATACCTTCTCTCCCCAAAGAAGCCACATCTCCTGATCCTCCTCATTTACTGTAGTACTGGTAGTACAAAGTTATATTGTGACAGTCACTGGGAAACACTGTATGAGATAAGCATCCCCTAACATCTTGCTTTGCCTTTGTAATGCCAGAGCCCCACCTGTACTGTTTGCTATGTCAGTATGGTGTGATTGACTTGACATGGTTCCTACCTCCAGAATCCTGACTGGGTTTGGGTGGTTAGCTGCTAAATCCCTGTCTATTGACCTATCCCGCACTCGCGCCATCTTAGATCGAAAATGCGGGCAGTTGCAATACCAGCCTTAGCATAGCCCTAGCAACGTCATGGTTTACTCTTGTGTTCCTGGCTGCAAAGTATTTCGAACAGCGGAACTTCAATTCCTGTAAGCTTTCACTGATTTCCGTACAGTGTTATCGATCCAGACCGGCGCGAACAGCATGTAAGGTAGATATACAACTTAAATACGCATCGAGCTTCGGGCGGCGATAATCGGCGTGTGCTTATAATGTGCGACGATACTGTAGCATTGATTTGATTAATTAATTGGACGCAACATATTAATCCGACAAGTTATACATGTGGCGCGATGTGTGTTACAAATTATGTAATTATTCATGAAATTATGTACGATAATAACGTATAACGTTCTGTGTTCAGTTCAGTCCCGTTCACTCAGTTCTGCTCGTTGCACTTCGTACCAGCAGACATAGTTACTAAAGACAGCGAAACTTCTGCTTGCTACAGCAGTGACGTCAGAGACTGACTGGGTCGTTCTCGCGACTAAAGATAGACAGGTGCTGAGGGATAAATGGACGTTTGCTCACAATAAATTGTTCTGAGAGTTGCATTATGTCTGTTTTATGTGCTATTTTAAATAACATAGCAGTTTTCATTTATATTTACAGTTTGTTTGATATCAAATGTATGCATAGACTGATTTCTCATAAATATAACAAATAGCATGAATGTATACACAATGCAGATAGTATATATTGCAATGACGTTCCCATATACTACATGGAGTACATTCAAAGCAAGCCAGTAGAAAGCAACTGGACTAGAGGAACACCTTACCACAAGCAAAAGTAAAGCACAGATCAATAAATTCAATCTGAAAAAGGGCCAACGTAAATAAACATGAATGTATACATAAAGTAAATATTGCAATGTAAAAACAAATAATGTCACTGCTGACGATCGCATGTAATAAAGATGGAGTACATTACATGGAGCATTTAAAAAAAGTAATGTAATATAATAAAACAGTATTTGCACGATACTGCTGTTCACAGTTTTTTAACATAATTTTAGAATACATTATATGGAGCACTTTAAAAATAAATACACGTGAACAACCTCAAAAAGGTCCAATGTAAAATTACATAAGTATCACAGGTTACACAGGTGAGATTTTTCATTCTTCCATTGGCTTCTGTGGGAGGGTGGTCGCACATCTCATCCATCAGCACATCAACTGCAAGAAGACAATTAATGTATTCAGTATGTGCGGTTTGTTAACCCGTGTGAAAATTATTATTCGGAACACCCACAGCGGCACCAAGAACAACACACAAAAACAATTCAAAAGCAAAATTAAAGCCGTGTTTACATAGCAACTGAGCGTATGTTGGCTCACTTCACTAACTCAAATGATGCTAGTAATACACAGACGCTAATTTATTGAGAACAGTTGTCAGAAGACATTGCAGCATTACGATAAATGTTTCGAAGTAATATAACTTGAAACGATAAACGAATTTCAAAAATGAATATTTAAACCTTTTCGAAAAATGACAAGTAAAGTTCGCGAAAATAATGTGATAACGAATGTTAACACGTACCTTTTAAATTGTGGATGTAGAAGTCCCAGAAAAAATGGTACCCTTTGCCGAAGGCCTTCTTACTTGTTTGTGTCAACTGGCACACTATTCGTCTTACATAAAAACGCATAGATAAGTCAAACGTTTACATCAACAGTCAAACACAGCATCTACTCCGGCCATCTTATCGAATGCTGTAGCCTCGCTTTCAAGTGCAATCGAAGGTGGCGCCCCGCAAGTGCGGGAAAGTTCAATTATGTTTAAATTGTAAACGTGTCTAAATCCACAACTATTCTGTGTTTGTCCCATCTGATATATTACATATTTGAATTGGATATAATTTTTAACATGATCCCCTGGATTTGAAATGTTGTTATTGTATTTGATCATGCGTATTTGACACTTAAAAAGAGGACATTTGAAATGCTTAAATACATCATAAATTAGAAACCATAAATTAAATGATTTGACCCAATCCTCAAGACCATAAATTGAAATAAATGCATCATGTTTTTATTTACAACAATATTTATTGTTACTGAAACAACACAAAGTAGAACAGTTTCAACGACATCTTTCTATGAGACAATTGTGTAAATTTATATATCTAATTGGGTGTTGTTTTTAAATATAATTCCATTACAATAGTTATGTTTGATGTGTGCCATTGATTGTTGCTGTCATACTTTTTATATTATGAACTACATGTAAATTTCAACCACATCAATTTACTTAGTTTGGTATCAACCTTAAGCCAGACTGTAAGGTTTACAATTGCCCCTCTGAGAATTATGGCCATTGGCAGCTGATCTGGAACAAAGGGGATGACACTGGCAAGGCACATTAACTCCCTTAGCAAATACTGCTTTTGGCCCTGTCCTCTCTTGTGGTCAGTTAGCTGTTACCTAGACAACTGGGGGGTACAAAGGGACTGAGAGCAGATAATAATAATAGACTTCTTTTGTGCCAATATCCTCGAAGTTCAAGGGCAGTGGCGCGACAAACTGCTAATGACGAGACACAGAATTACAGCCCACATTAATAGGACCTAATGAATCCCTTGACGGGACGGGAGTTACACGTGAAGCATTCATAACGTTAGTGCTAAAAGAAGTGTTCAACAAACACACACTAGTACACACATAAAAATACTAATAATAAACATTATTTATTCACGATAACCTTAAAAAATATACATATAATTAAGTTAATATATATATATATATATATATATATATATATATATATATATATATATATATATATATATATATATATAGTAGCATTCGTTATATGTACACAATAATGATAAAACAGGATAAATATAATACAAACATTTACTAAAAACAAGTATGCAATTACACGCACCTACTAACCCACATATGCAAATACGCACACATAGATATACGTACGGACGCACATCCAACACACGCTCACGCGCACATATACACACTCGCGCGGGCGAGCGCGAATACAAGTACGCCACAGTTGTCCGTTGTATCCGCGAGGCGGCGCCATTGTGTAGACTCACCACTGGAGGCGGTGTTCCTGTTCCCTCGCACCGCAGACACGTGTCTACACCGGCGCTCACCGTCAGCACCTGGGGACACACCGCCATCTTACACTCGGGCTACGGCTCCACGAATAACATACCCATGGCCCTACAATGATAATCTATTTCAAGGAAGTGTTCGCTCAAATAAATACAGTTTTGTGTTGCGATATGGGCGATGAACGTAGCTCCGAGGGTGCACATGTATAGGACCTGCTGTCTGAGGTTTAAGGGTTAGATAACATTGGTAATGGGGACACTGCATAACTTACTTCATAGAAAACAAACTATGAGAATCAAACAAACAAAAGAACAATTATAGCCGGACAATGAGCTATCGAACCTGGGTGTCTTTAAACAACACAACAATAACAACTGGACAATGACAATGAGCTATCGAACCTGGGTGTCTTTAAACAACACAACAATAACAACTGGACAATGACAATGAGCTATCGAACCTGGGTGTCTTTAAACAACACAACAATAAAAGCTGGACAATGACAATGAGCTATCGAACCTGGGTGTCTTTAAACAACACAACACTAACAGCAGGACAATGACAATGAGCTATCGAACCTGGGTGTCTTTAAACAACACAACAATAAAAGCTGGACAATGACAATGAGCTATCGAACCTGGGTGTCTTTAAACAACACAACAATAAAAGCTGGACAATGACAATGTGCTATCGAACCTGGGTGTCTTTAAACAACACAACAATAACAGCAGGACAATGACAATGAGCTATCGAACCTGGGTGTCTTTAAACAACACAACAATAAAAGCTGGACAATGACAATGAGCTATCGAACCTGGGTGTCTTTAAACAACACAACACTAACAGCTGGACAATGACAATGAACTAACGAACCTGGGTGTCTTTAAACAACACAACAATAACAGCTGGACAATGACAATGAGCTATCGAACCTGGGTGTCTTTAAACAACACAACAATAACAGCTGGACAATGACAATGAGCTATCGAACCTGGGTGTCTTTAAACAACACAACAATAACAGCTGGACAATGACAATGAGCTATCGAACCTGGGTGTCTTTAAACAACACAACACTAACAGCTGGACAATGACAATGAACTAACGAACCTGGGTGTCTTTAAACAACACAACAATAACAACTGGACAATGACAATGTGCTATCGAACCTGGGTGTCTTTAAACAACACAACAATAACAACTGGACAATGACAATGAGCTATCGAACCTGGGTGTCTTTAAACAACACAACAATAACAGCTGGACAATGACAATGAGCTATCGAACCTGGGTGTCTTTAAACAACACAACAATAACAGCTGGACAATGACAATGAGCTATCGAACCTGGGTGTCTTTAAACAACACAACAATAACAGCTGGACAATGACAATGAGCTATCGAACCTGGGTGTCTTTAAACAACACAACAATAACAGCTGGACAATGACAATGAGCTATCGAACCTGGGTGTCTTTAAACAACACAACAATAACAGCAGGACAATGACAATGAGCTATCGAACCTGGGTGTCTTTAAACAACACAACAATAACAGCTGGACAATGACAATGAACTATCGAACCTGGGTGTCTTTAAACAACACAACAATAACAGCTGGACAATGACAATGAACTATCGAACCTGGGTGTCTTTAAACAACACAACAATAACAACTGGACAATGACAATGAACTATCGAACCTGGGTGTCTTTAAACAACACAACAATAACAGCTGGACAATGACAATGAGCTATCGAACCTGGGTGTCTTTAAACAACACAACACTAACAGCTGGACAATGACAATGAGCTATCGAACCTGGGTGTCTTTAAACAACACAACAATAACAACTGGACAGTGACAATGAGCTATCGAACCTGGGTGTCTTTAAACAACACAACAATAACAGCTGGACAATGACAATGAGCTATCGAACCTGGGTGTCTTTAAACAACACAACAATAACAACTGGACAATGACAATGAGCTATCGAACCTGGGTGTCTTTAAACAACACAACAATAACAGCTGGACAATGACAATGAGCTATCGAACCTGGGTGTCTTTAAACAACACAACAATAACAACTGGACAATGACAATGAGCTATCGAACCTGGGTGTCTTTAAACAACACAACAATAACAGCTGGACAATGACAATGAACTAACGAACCTAGATGTCTTTAAACAACACAACAATAACAACTGGACAATGACAATGAACTAACGAACCTAGATGTCTTTAAACAACACAACAATAACAACTGGACAATGACAATGACAATGAACTAACGAACCTGGGTGTCTTTAAACAACACAACAATAACAGCTGGACAAAGACAATGAACTAACGAACCTGGGTGTCTTTAAACAAAACAACAATAACAGCTGGACAATGACAGCGAACTAACGATCCCCACCTGGGTGTCCTTGTCGTAGTTGTTGGCGGCACAAGACTTGACTGCGGCGGTGGGCGCCTGTGTCTGTGCCAGGGTCGACCCGGCCAGCTTCATCCATGCGCCGGCGTACATCTTGTCGTGACGTCGCTCGAAGGCGCACACGTATCGGCCGGCGTACGCGTGAGACTCGTTCACGGCAGACATCTTGATCTCGTAAGTGGTCCGGTTGAACGGCACGTTACGGCGCTCGCCGAAGATGATGATGTTACTGAATTGCTCGGCAAGCGGGCCCTGTTTGTGTCACGGCGTTGTCACGTTGTGAAATGTCAACGTTTGGTACGAATTTCCAACATATAAAATTAATATGGGAAACAGTTATCTCCATTTTACATATGTTTAGATAATTTGCTAGCTTTGTTCGTGTACTAAACTGTTAACAATTGTCACGACCACATCGTTTTCGGCCCAACACGTGTTAAATGCGGAATATACACGTGCATGCAAGATACATCACAAAAGGTCGTAAAACCGTTTTGAAAAGACCCTAATAATTTAGGCCAGTTAACCGGAAGCTTACCGTGACATTACCGGTGGGTGACAGTGACAGAATTTTTGTGTTACTGTTAGATAGCAAAACGTGTGTGTGTGTGTGTGTGTGTGTGTGTGTGTGTGTGTGTGTGTGTGTGTGTGTGTGTGTGTGTGTGTGTGTGTGTGTGTGTGTGTGTGTGTGTGTGTTGTGTGTGTGTGTGTGTGTGTGTGTGTGTGTGTGTGTGTGTGTGTGTGTGTGTGTGTGTTTAGCACACGTATGTGCATAGGGGTCTGTGTGTGTGCGTGTACCCGTGCCTCCGTGCGTATGTTGGAGATGGTTTATTTGTAAGTAGAATCCAATAATTGTTCGACGATTTGTTACATGTTATTCGGTACCTTCATTTGCAACAATATTGCCTTAACATGCATCTACTAAATAGTTTACACACCTCCATATCCTTGTGCAGCACAGCAATGCTCTGAAGGGAATTGCCGATGTCATCGTCTTTTGTCTGCAAAATGCAATTGTCTTCGTGTTGTGATAGCGATACGAATACATACATACATACATACATACATACATACATACACACATACATACATACATACATACATACATACATACATACATACATACATACATTCACACATACACACATACACACATACATACACACATACACACATACACACATACACACATACACACATACACACACACACACACATACACACATACACACATACACACACACATACACACATACACACATACACACATACACACATACACACATACACACATACACACATACACACATACACACACATACACACATACAAACATACACACATACAGACATACACACATACACACATACACACATACACACATACACACATACACACATACACACACACACACACACACACACACACACACACACACACATACACACATACACACATACACACATACACACATACACACATACACACATACAAACACACACACATACACACATACACACATACACACATACACACATACACACATACACACATACACACATACACACATACACACATACACACATACACACATACACACATACACACATACACACATACACACATACATACATACATACTGAACATGTGAAATTTCTACAGTTGAAATGAAGGTCTCACCGTCCCGTCCCCGTGGCATGCGCGTTTTACAATTTTAATCTGACTTAGTATTTTAAAATGTCGCTTTAAAAAGCCCTCCAACATACAGTACTTCACTCTAATAGTTTTCTTCAATAAAACTGTTTAGAACAAAATCAGACAGTTTTGTCCTCTTATTTTAATAATTGCTGCTGTTATCGTTGTCGAGACTCTATATTGTGATACAAATAACATTCGTTTGATATCACATATTTGATTGCGATTATCAATAAACTTTGCTGGTTCTTATCTTTATCCTTGCGATATCGAATTACTCCGTTTGTTCATGAAACGAGCAGTCACCTTTTCCAGCCGAAGCAGTTTCAGCTCATTGTTGAATCCGACTTTGCGCTCGTTTGGAACGGCCACTTTGCACAAGACGGTCAGCTTGTCTTGACCAGTGAATGACCACGTGGC
>JAODUO010001322.1:75000-80000 GCA_025642075.2 Ridgeia piscesae | reverse complement strand
TACATGTTGTATAGACAGTCATTATTATTATACATGTAAACCTATGAATTAATCAAAAACGTGACAATAAACAAACCCCTCACGAGAGACCAACCCGTTGTCAAGACGGCTCCACTCCGATTTTGTGGGCTGTCTTTACTGAGGGATTATAATGTGAAGACTCTTGGCGACCCACGTAACACAAGTCACTAGGAACTCTAGGCGACCCACTCAACATCAGTCACTGAGGACTTCTGACGACCCACTCAACATCAGTCACTGAGTACTCTTGGCGACCCACTCAACACCAGTCACTGAGTACTCTTCGCGACCCACTCAACACCAGTCACTGATAATTAACTCGTGACGACCCACGTAACACAAGTCACTAGGAACTCTAGGCGACCCACTCAACATCAGTCTCTGAGGACTCCTGGCGACCCACTCAACACCAGTCACTGAGGACTCTTGGCGACCCACTCAACACCAGTCACTGAGGACTCTTGGCGACCCACTCAACACCAGTCACTGAGGACTCTTGGCGACCCACTCAACACCAGTCACTGAGGACTCTTGGCGACCCACTCAACACCAGTCACTGAGTACTCTTGGCGACCCACTCAACACCAGTCACTGAGTACTCTTGGCGACCCACTCAACACCAGTCACTGAGTACTCTTGGCGACCCACTCAACACCAGTCACTGAGTACTCTTGGCGACCCACTCAACATCAGTCACTGAGTACTCTTGGCGACCCACTCAACATCAGTCACTGAGTACTCTTGGCGACCCACTCAACACCAGTCACTGAGTACTCTTGGCGACCCACTCAACACCAGTCACTGAGTACTCTTGGCGACCCACTCAACACCAGTCACTGAGTACTCTTGGCGACCCACTCAACATCAGTCACTGAGGACTCTTGTCGACCCACTCAACACAAGTCACTGAGGACTCTTGGCGACCCACTCAACACCTGTCACTGAGTACTCTTGGCGACCCACTCAACACCAGTCACTGAGTACTCTTGGCGACCCACTCAACACCAGTCACTGAGGACTCTTGGCGACCCACTCAACATCAGTCACTGAGGACTCTTGTCGACCCACTCAACACAAGTCACTGAGGACTCTTGGCGACCCACTCAACACCAGTCACCGTTGACTTTTGGCGACCCACTCAACACCAGTCACCGTTGACTCTTGGCGACCCACTCAATATCAGTCACTGAGGACTCTTGGCGACCCACTCAACATCAGTCACTGAGGACTCTTGTCGACCCACTCAACACACAGTCACTGAGGACTCTTGGCGACCCACTCAACACCAGTCACCGTTGACTTTTGGCGACCCACTCAACACCAGTCACCGTTGACTCTTGGCGACCCACTCAACACCAGTCACTGAGGACGTTTGGCGACCCACTCAACACCAGTCACTGAGTACTCTTGACGACCCACTCAACACCAGTCACTGAGTACTCTTGGCGACCCACTCAACACCAGTCACTGAGTACTCTTGGCGACCCACTCAACACAAGTCACTGAGGACTCTTGACGACCCACTCAACACCAGTCACTGAGTACTCTTGGCGACCCACTCAACATCAGTCACTGAGTACTCTTGGCGACCTACTCAACCGCAGTCATTGAGTACTCTTGGCGACCCACTCAACACCAGTCACTGAGGACGTTTGGCGACCCACTCAACACCAGTCACTGAGGACGTTTGGCGACCCACTCAACACCAGTCACTGAGGACGTTTGGCGACCCACTCAACACCAGTCATTGAAGACTCTTGACGACACACTCGATCAACACCAGTCACCGAGGACTTTTGACGACCCACTCAACACAAATCACTGAATACTCTTGGCGACCCACTCAACACCAGTCACCGAGGACTCTTGGCTGAGGTTCTTGACTCCTCATTTCTTGGCCGTTCGAAGTATGGTCGTGAACCAGAGTTTAAGAAACACGCCACTGATCTACGTCACAAATGGAAGATGCCTACGTCTCTATGGGAATAATAGTGGCGCCACATAGCGGATAGTGGAAAACCGAGCTGTAAATTGGAGATTGTTGTGTTACATATTCTGAGATCTGGTCAGTCTGTGGCATATGCACATATAAGACTGCAGGCCGAGAAAGGAATATTAATTTTTAAGCACTGTGCGAGACAAAAAATATTGCAACTTTACATATATATGATATAAGAAAGTTGAAAGATGTAATGGCAATGCATAGACAACCGCGCGTTAGGAAACCTTCGTACATAGCACTTATGTCTAAATATAACGAGTACACATATATTTTGAACAGCAGTCATACGGTAGTACTGGAATCGTTCCTTCAGGTAGAATAACTACGGTTATGCCGAACTCATCCCATTTTACAAGAATACTGACGGTTTTGTACAAATCATTCTGCTTCAATGTAATTCCTACTCCCTGTCACCAAAATAATTATGGTTTTGCCCAATTACTCGCTACACATACTGTGTTTCTAAAATCATTCCATTTGAGGAATACATGTACAGCACATGCACTATCCACTGAAGCTGTTAGAGCGGCACATACAATGTATAATGCCCATATTTGGTGAGAGTGCTTACCGCCCTCAAAATCTTCTGTGCTGCGTTCAGCTGTGTTCCAAAGACACAAACTGCAATTTGTAGGCTACTAGATTTGCTTTGTTCAGGTGGCCACTCGTGCACGTCCTGTGAATGCTGTCGAGACAGTCCAAGCAACGGAACAGCACGTCACAACTTGACCAGTAGCGGATCCTGTTGCTCGTAAATAGTTGGGTACCTGGGTCGTTGTCCCCGCGCGAAAGAAGGGACTTGGGACAATGAGTGTTCCAGCGGCAATAAGAACGTTGTCATGATTGCATTTATCGCGATTGCATTTATAACCACTGGCGTCGTTGTGGATTCCTCAGCCGTAGAGAGCGCAGTGTTCGGCCGGCCAGCACGAAGGCTACTACAGTCGGAGGGTAAGTGTGGCGTATTCCAGTAGCAGTACATCTAGGTAGTAGCGCCAGTGAGTATGGACAGTAATTTATGTTTAATATCGTGCACTGTTAGTGGATTATTATTATTATTATTAGGTACATTGATTGACTGAATACTTGGTTGACTGTTTGATTGGTTGACTGGTTGATTGATTGACTGGTTGATAGGTTAACTGTTGATTGGCTGATTTGTTGAACGGTTGACTGACTGACTGACTGACTGACTGACTGACTGACTGACTGACTGACTGACTGACTGACTGACTGACTGACTGACTGACTGACTGACTGACTGACTGACTGACTGACTGACTGACTGACTGACTGACTGACTGACTGACTGACTGACTGACTGACTGACTGACTGACTGACTGACTGACTGACTGACTGACTGACTGACTGACTGACTGACTGACTGACTGACTGACTGACTGACTGACTGACTGACTGACTGACTGACGACACTGACTGACTGACTGACTGACTGACTGACTGACTGACTGACTGACTGACTGACTGACTGACTGACTGACTGACTGACTGACTGACTGACTGACTGACTGACTGACTGACTGACTGACTGACTGACTGACTGACTGACTGACTGACTGACTGACTGACTGACTGACTGACTGACTGACTGACTGACTGACTGACTGACTGACTGACTGACTGACTGACTGACTGACTGAGTGAGTGAGTGAGTGAGTGAGTGAGTGAGTGAGTGAGTGAGTGAGTGAGTGAGTGAGTGAGTGAGGAAGGGAGGAGGAGGAGTGAAGGAGGAGGAGTGAGGAGGGAGGAGGGTGAGGAGGAGGGAGGGATGGGAGAGGAGGGAGGAGGAGGGAGGGATGGAGGATGGAGGGATGGAGGGAGGAGGGAGGAGGGAGGGAGGGAGGAGGGGAGGAGGGAGGGAGGGAGGGAGGAGGGAGGGAGGAGGGAGGGAGGGAGGGAGGGAGGGAGGAGAGGGGAGGGAGGGAGGAGGGAGAGGGGGGGAGGGAGGGAGGGAGGGAGGGAGGGAGGGAGGGAGGGAGGGAGCTATTTAGAAAGAAAGCGAGACAGAGAGTCAGAGGATCCAGCGATACAAAGCGACAGAGAAATAGATAAACATAACGAGACAGAGCGCCACGTACATATGTCTTATGCGGATATATAAATACTGTAAATACTCACCTGTCTGTTTTAGTTAATGTCAAACCTAGACATCAACACACGCACGATAATATGAGGACACAACAAAAGGAAACGTTTATTTTGATTCCTCCGTCGTTTACACCATAAATGAAGAAAACCACCAATTCGACGGATTGTCATTTTCTTCTTTAACTTCATCTTTCGCCTCAACTTCGTCATCGTCGATTTTTTTGTGTCGATTTCAGGTATATATTCCCGAACACCTTTGACATCAATGCGGCTTGCATTTTCCTACAGCACATTGCGGCTAATAGGTGACTGTTGATTATATGTTTACCTTTTTTTCGTTTAGAAGGATATACACAAATGTTTTATTTTCGGAATATACACAAACGTTTGGTTTTAACATAACTACTGTTTCTTTTTGTTGGTGTATCTTGTCCCACGACGGGTTCCCTTTTCGTTCAGATAAAACATATTTATTTGGTCTGTAATGATAAATTACCTCTTTAACGTTACGTATGTACGCATATGAGAATATGTGTGTGCGACTGCATGAGTACGGGTTTGCTTGAGGAAGCGCGCTAGAATTGGTACCAAATAACAATTTAACTTTGTCAATAACACGTTTTTTTATTTGACTTTTGGTAGAGCAAAGCATTTGTATAATGTCTATGAAAGCCAAATAAAATTAATAGCCACTGTCTTGTTCAATATTCTTCTTAATAAATGTTATATACGTTGTGCATTCTACTGCATTTGTCAATGTTAACTTTGACGACGTTGTGCAAATGATACGAATACGTTATTTACGAAAGTTTTTTCTCCAAAATGGCAACTAAGATAGCTAGCGGCCACGACTACTGTTTTCAGTAA
>JAODUO010001322.1:57500-72500 GCA_025642075.2 Ridgeia piscesae | reverse complement strand
CTGAGATACGACAGCAGTGCAACGGGAATTTATGATGCACCACGCTTTGCACTGCGTCTCGTCCATCCGGTCTTGCAGCATTCTTATATCGCCCAGCACGGTTACGTTACGCAATGTTTCGACGGCGTCTACACGTTCTTTCATGTCACGCGAGTTGCGCACATTTTCATTTTGAGTTCCTGCAACAGTCCCGTACTCAACATGATGTTCCCTTGCTCCCACCATATTGCATGTCCCAAGATATTGTTGATATACACAACTTAATAACAATATGCATACCTGGATGATAAGATTTCTAGTCCTGTCTTCCATTGAGCAGGCAGTCTTTGTGACGTCACGTCTTAACAACCGATATATTTGTTGGTATATATCTTATGTAAAACAAACATAATAACATAATAACGTATTATTAGATTGTTATGCATTAACGTTTACTCATGCCAGTGTTTTAACAACACATTCGAATGTATCCGGAAATAAGCACTTAGAGAACGGAATTTGAATCCGTGCCGTGATGACGTAGCGTCTGGTTTGATTAGGAATTGCTGACATTGGTTTAACTAGATTTACTACGATTGCCACCTTTAGAATCATCTCTAGATGGCAGGTGGACAAGGAAGCCCTTTGGCTTATCGAGAGTCCAACCTATCTATCTTAGTGTATCACACACTGTTGAGGTATATGTCGATTTTATTTTTAAGCATATCAACACTACTTGCTCCTACACAATCAGCTGATAATCTGTCCCATTTATTTACTGTTCTTTGCAAAAATGAGAATGTCATCTTATCTAGTTTACACTGCTTCTTTGTTAATGTAATTTCATGTCCTCTAGTCCTTCTTTCTTATTTATCCGAAAAAACAAATTTGTGTCAATATTTTCGAACCCACTCGATATTATAAACACTTCTATCTGATTTCCTCTCAATCTCTTGGTCTCTAGTGTTGTTAAATCACATTCTCTTAGATGCATTTTATGATTAATATCCCTGAGTTTTGGTATCATTTTGGTTGCTCTCCTTTTTACTCTTTCTAGCATATCCCTGATGTTCTACTGCTCATAATGCAACCAAACTATCGTATTAATGACATTCTTTTCCCCGGTCAAAACTGGGTCAAAGCCCAGCCGGCCAACGCCCGTGGTCAGCGCGTAAAGAGGTGGAGTCGTGTTGAGGCTACGCTATCGAAATCTACGTCCCCAATAGCACCTATATTTCTGTCGAACGTTCGTTCTCTACGCAACAAGACCGACGAATTCCTGTGTCAACTACGAACTAAAAGAGACTGCAAAGATTACTCTATATTTTGCTTCATAAAGATTACTCTATATTTTGCTTCATAAAGGTTACTCTATATTTTACTTTTGCGTAACGCCACCATTCCTGATTCAGCCGTTTAGCCTCCGGGCTAATCATCTACAGAAGTGACCGGTCTCGCGACGAGACTGGGAAAGATCGCGGAGGGGGTGTTTGCATCTTAGTAAGTGATCGCTGAGCTACCGATGTCATAATTTTGTCAAAACACCTGCTCTGTTGACATAGAAACTCTTACGATTTTGTCGGCCTTTCTACTTGACTAAGGACTTTTCAAGCATAATTCTACCGTTCCGTCCCTCGCGCACCACTCGGCCGCTCGGACCGTGCCATAGTTCACCTTGTGCCGACTTGCAAATAACAATTGAAGCGTGTTAAACCAACCACAAACATTGTGAAACAGTGACCAGTGAAAGCGGTGGAGACACTTCGCGGTTGTTTTGAGTACACTGGATGGGGAGTGCTTAAACCGACATTCGTGAATACACAGAGATAGTCGGCGATAACATAATATTCTGCGAAGTCCTGTGCATTCCAACGAAAACAATAACATGGTACTCCAAAGACAAATCTTGGTTTAATTCTTACATCAAACACAAACTACAGGCGAAACAAGATGCGTACAAAGACAATGACAAAAACAAATACAAGAAAGCGAGATATGCAGCGGAAAAGACCACCAAGACCGCTAAGGCCAAATAACGGGAAAAGCTTGAGGAGCATCTCAACTCCAACATAGAACATGTGCCAGGGTCTGAAGGCCATAACCAACTTTAAGCCATCTCCCAAGAACACAACCACTACTGACATTACTTTTGCCGACAAACTGAGTGACTATTACAACCGCTTTGATAAGCCTTCGACTTCAACACGAGGTGTCGGGTTAAGACGGACATCCACAGGACCCGAGCCATGCGTGGAGCTGACTGCTGGACCGATCACCAGATGCTGAGGTCAAAAGTGGCTTTCAGAATACGACAAAAACACAACAGGCAAGGGACAAGTAAGTCGACCAAGCTCAACACAGCAAAACTAAGTACCATCAGTCATATGGAGAGTTTAGAGCAGGAGATGGACAGTGCTCTCGCCCAATGGGAGGAGAAGGAAATCTCAACAAGAGACGAGGATTAGGCAACTCTGCAGCAGGTAGACAATACATCCAATACATATCTTGGCAAGCCAGAGAGAAAACACCAGGACCAGGCAAGATGGAGTGAACATTTGCAGAAGCTACTCAACGTCCCTGGCGACATAGTCATGAAGCTCTGGACAATATCTCGCAGCGCATTACCAAGACAAGCCTCGATGAGATTCCAAACATGGCTGAGATGGCTAAAGCAATCGCCGGCCTGAAAGATGGTAAAGCACCTGAGTTAGTTGGAATTCCTGCTGAAGTATGGAAGCAAGGAGGAGACAATCTCTTCAGCAGACTGCACCAACTAATCACCAAAGCCTGGGATGTGGGTTCTGTACCACAAGCATGGAAGGATGTCAGCATTGTAACCATCTACAAGAAAGGTGATCGAACAGATGACAGTGCACTGGTTGCCCACTCTGCTGAAGAGATGCAGAAAATAGTGAATGATTTCTCAGATGCGTCAAAGAAGTTCGGCCTGAAAATTAACATCAAGAAGACCGAGGTGATGTACCAACCAAACTCTACAAGAACCCGAGAGGAGGATATCATGGTTGATGGAAACATGCTGAACTCTGTTCTGGAATTCACCTCGGAAGCACTATATCAAGTAATGGATGCATTGACGATGAAATACAGAGGAGGAAGACCAAGTGCATCTTTCGGCCAACTAGGCCAGACACTCTGGAACAACCACCACGTGTCCATGCGGGTTAAAGGCAAGATATACCGCGCAATTGTGCTATCCACCCTCCTATATGGAGCAGAGGCATGGACAGCTGATCTAAGTTGGAGTCTAAAATAATTCAAAGATGTACTGAGAAAAGGAAATAAACACGAGTAATGCATGAGCGATCGATGCAATCAATCATATAGTTAATGTTGTCTATGGGGACTTTACAGGATAGTCAACTGTGCACTTATATATACATATATATATATATTATGAACCATCTTAACGAAGTGAGTCGGATATCGGCAAAACTGATTTATTTTAAATACCGTTTATTTCTTAACCAATTACGAATCCACCAATTTTTTGAATTTCCCTAAATTCCATAGAATTAATTGTTGTATCAGTTGTCATCATTGGTACTGTCTATTTAAGTATGCTGTATGTGATTTGATATCATGTTCGAAGTGTATGCAAAGCTATCCACTAAAATTTTACGAAACAACGCGCAAAAAGCCGCTAATTACACGCGGTTTTTGCTGATGGCTGATACTAGTTTGTACTTACTTGATGGTGTTGGTACTGCTCCAGGCAGTAGTATATACTTCACTACGGAGATAAACAAGCGGTTCGTCGTGTGTAATAACAAAACATTCGTGCTCTAGAGGTTACTGAGCTATTGTAGTAGTAGTAGTAGTAGTAGTAGTAGTAGTAGTAGTAGTAGTAGTAGTAGTAGTAGTAGTAGTAGTAGTAGTAGTAGTAGTAGTAGTAGTAGTAGTAGTAGTAGTAGTAGTAGTAGTAGTAGTAGAGAGCAGCAGCAGCAGCAGCAGTAGCAGCAGCAGTAGCAGATAAAGCAGTAGAGCAGTAGAGAGCAGTAGAGAGCAAGCAGCAGCAGCAGAAGAGTAGCAGCAGCAGTAGCAGTAGAATAGCAGAGCAGCAGAGAGAGCAGCAGCAGCAGAGAGTAGCAGAGCTAAAGTAGAGAGAGAGTAGCTAGTTAAAGAGAGCAGCAGCAGCAGTAGAGAGCAGTAGCAGAGAGAGCAGCAGCAGCAGCAGCAGCAGCAGCAGAGTGAGTAGTAGTAGTAGTAGTAGTGTAGTAGTAGTAGTAGTACTAGTAGTAGTACACTAAGAGAAATAAAACAAATCATCACGAACTTTTACATAGCAATATACCAGTTGTCGAATGTTTAAAAAGTACTCCCGATAGTACTAACGAAAACGCTAGTAAAGACGAGTAGACACTTGGCAAAAATCAGCCACGATAGCAAACTGGATTCAATAGCGGATATTCAACGACAGACCACGTCCACATTGTAAACCAACTGAGAATATAATATCCCACTGTGCATCGCGTTTGCCGACTACGAGAAATCCTTCGACTCAGTGCAGAATCAAACAGTATTTATCCTGCTTCAAGAAAGGGAGATAGAAAATGTGTACATTCAGCTACTGACAGAAATGTTAATAAACATTTGCTGTTCTTTTTGTAAATTGTTTTTTGGGTAATCCGAAGGGTGCTGGCGGTTTTATACAATTGTTGTCATTACGCAGTAGATATACACATTTAGTTTGATCTTTCACACTTGAAAAAGCTGGTTTACAAATTGTCTTGCCAATATTTGTTTATTAAGCACAAAATACAGCATTGGCTACGTTCGTCCACAGCGTGTCATCTATGGGTGAAACCATAAAGAAACATATATTTTCGTACTATACGGGATAGCAAAACCACAGAGAATCGTCATAGTCTGCTACACTGTCGTTTTCTTTTATTTCTTCTTCATCTTCATCTTCGTCGTTCTCTTCATCATCCTCATCATCGTTTCTTTTTTTGCCGAATATGTATTTTCCCACCATCTTTCTCGCCACTGCTGTTTCCACGCTCCTAATCACTTGGCTGAAAGCATATCGCGGTTATTAGGTAATTACTGGTGCCATATGTTTACCCTATATTTTGTTTTTGTTATGCGTAAAGAATGAATATTCACAAAAGTGTTTCCTATCAAAATGGCTCCAAGGTAACGACGTATGTTTGTCTTAGTATGAGCACCCCGTCACACGTCGACTTTCTGTTTGCGTTTGGATAACATGTATTTCTTATCAATAATGTTATCTTACATGTTTAAACTTTAGGACTATGTGTATACGATTGCAAGTTTACAGGTTTGCTTGTTGGTGTATTGTGTGTATGGACATGTATTTGTATGAATGCGCTCTATAATTTGTGACAGATGGCGAACTAACATAGTCAACCAAACTGTTCTTTCCATACTCGGTTTCAGAAACAACTTCTTTTCATAAACGTTTTGCATGTTTTGCATTCCGCCTCAGTTGTCAATGTTAACTTTAAAGACATTGCAATGGTAATACCTGGCACACGCATGACTTCTTTACGAAAGGTTCACTCCATCTTAATTAATGACAACTAACGTAACTATCGACCACTTAATTTAGCTCTACGCATTACGTTTTGTATAGAGCACGAAGCGTGCAATGCAGAAATGGAGATCAGTGTCTGTTAACTTGAAATTATAATATTATAGCATTGAAATATTAAGGAATGGCATCCTAGCCAAATTAATGACAGCTGCATCACTGTCTGCGTAGAAAACATAGTGTGCTTTGCTATGTAACTTCTCCTTATGAGGGAATGTATAACCCATGTTACAGTTTGACAAAGACAATCGTTTTTATCTGCATTATTCAACCGCTTCACGCGTAGGTTTTCGGAGAAGTAAGAGGCGATAAATTAAACATCTGTCCCCAGCAATAGTCCTCGGAGGCAACTGTAACAAGTACGCCAGGATGCCGCTACTGTGATATTGTGACAAAACAACTGCATGTCTATGAGCTACATTACGTTGTTAAATGTCAACCCTACCCTTCGACGGTGGTCGTTGTCGTCCCGGCTGCTGTTGTTGCTACTGCTGCTGCTGCTGTTGCGCCACCGACAGTTCCAGAAGTGGCCACTGCGGCTCCAATGCCAGCGCCGGTGACAATAACACCTCCTGCAGCGACAGATATCACGAGGACTTTCGTCTTTCCGTTCCAACCCGTACTGTTTGCCGGCGTCCACTCCGTTGCGCAGTAAAACCCCGTGTATCCACGAGTACACGAACATTTCACTCCGTTGTTAGTTGAGTTGTCACATTTTGCTCCGTTTTTGCACGGTTTGTCTTGACAAGTGACTCTTCGTTCACAGAACCAGCCCGTCCAGCCATCAAGGCAAGAACATTCCACGCCGCCCGTAGCCAACATTGTACAACTTGCTCCGTTCTTACACGGCAGGTCGTTGCATAGGAAATGTATTGGACAACGGAACACAACTCTCTGGTACATATTCTTAACACCAGGCGGCAATACCGTTGGTATGGCGTTCAAAGGGAAGCTTGTCGGCAAGGCTGTAGGTATGTTGCTTAAAGGGAACTTTGCCGGCAATGCTGTAGGTATGTTGCTTAAAGGGAAATTTGCCGGCAAGCCTGTAGGTATGTTGCTTAAATGGAAATTTGCCGGCAATGCTGTAGGTATGTTGTTAAAAGGGAACTTTGCCGGCAAGCCTGTAGGTATGTTTTTCATCGGGAAAGATATCGGTATAGTGCTGAGAGGGAACGATTTCCCCAACAAAGTCACAGAATTGAAAAATACGGGTTTGACCGTATGACTGTTGTTCAGAGTATAAAAACATATATCTGCCTGAGATACGACAGCAGTGCAACGGGAATTTTTGATGCACCAAGCTTTGCACTGCGTCTCGTCCATCCGGTCTTGTAGCATTCTTATATCGCCCAGCACGGTTACGTTACGCAATGTTTCGACGGCGTCTACACATTCTTTCATGTCACGCGTATTGCGCACATTTGCACTTTGAGTTCCTGCAACAGTCCCGTACTCAACATGATGTTCCCTTGCTCCCACCACACTGCATGTCACAATATATTGTTGATATACACAACTTAATAACAATATGCATACCTGGATGATAAGATTCCTAGTCATTTCTGCCATTGAGCAGGCAGCCTTTGTGACGTCACGTGTTGACAACCGATATTTGCATTGTTATATCTATCGTAAAATAATGACTTATAATCATAGTGTTGGGTTACATTACTGCCTTAACGATACATTCAAAAGTATCCGGAAATAAATATTTACAGAAAGGAATTGTAAGCCGAGCCGTAAGGTCGCAGAGTCTGGTTTGGTAAGGAATTGTTTGCTAATTTTCTAAAGTGTTCTTTACTTTGTTTGTAGGAGTGTAAGTGTTTTATATTTACCATGTTTCATACTAGATCAATTGGTTTATTTTGTGGCAATTCGTGAACGATCGATTATATAGCTGCCATATTTAATAGCTTATGTTGTCTATCAGGATGATATCTTTCATGATAGACATTTCATGATAAACATTTCTTCATATAGAGAGAGCCGCTAGTAACTTGCAAAAGCCAGTGGCACTTCAACACATTTTGATAGCAGCTTCCATGAAATGTACAACTGCACGAATCACCACACCGGATCGGCTGTCGCCCGGGTTACCAAGGACCGCGCTGCTCGACCTCATCTTCCGTCGACAGTGGAAAATCAGCTAGGAAGAAGAAGAAGAAGACAACTACTGACAATTGCATCATGGAACGTCAGGTCTCTCCTCGACCGAGAAGAGTTAACTGACCAGAAAGACCTACGGCACTAGTAGCAATGGAACTTGCCAAATACAACATCGACATCGCCGCCCTAAGTGAAACAGGGTTCTCAGAGTCTGGTAGACTCAGCGACTTTGAATACTCTTTCTTATGCAGTGGCAAACCCGAAGGAGAAAGAAGGGAGGCCGAAGTGGGCTTTGCTATCAAAAAGGATATCGTCACAAAGCTGACAGAAATGCCACAACCAGTAAGTGACAGAATCATGACGATGAGCAAGGGCAACTTTGCTACAATTATCAGCGTGTACGTTCCAATAATGACAAACCCAGATGAACACAAGGAGGCCTTCTACAACCAGCTCGCAAGTGTGCTCAGTGGCATCCCTCATACTGCACCAAGTAATCACCAATGAGATGGGTTCTGTACCACAAGCATGGAAGGATGTCAGCATTGTAACCATCTACAAGAAAGGTGGTCGAACAGACTGTGGGAACTATAGAGGAATCTCTCTTCTTTCTATAGCAGGCAAGATCTTCGCCAGGATCCTCCTCAACAGACTATCTACCCACATAACACCAGAGGTAGTTCCGGAGACATAATGTGGCTTCAGAGGTAACCGGAGCACCGTGGATGTGATATTTTGTCTCCGACAGCTACAAGAAAAGTGCAGTGAGCAGGACGGACCACTGTACATGGTATTTGTCAGTAAGGCGTTTGATACAGTTGGGAGGACCGGGCTATGACAGCTACTGAGGAAGTATGGATGCCCAGAGAAGTTAACAACTATGATCGAGGCACTACTTACCGGAATGATGGCTAATGTTAGTTTTGGAGGGGAAGTCTCGGAACTGTTCGGTGTTACAAATGGGGTCAAGCAAGGTTGTGTACTGGCCCCGCGCTCATCTCCATCTTCCTACCAGCAATGCTCAACGAGGCTTTCCGAGACTTGGGGGATGGCGTCTACATACAGTCTAGACAGAGCGCTGACCTACTCAACGTCGCACACTTCAGAGCGAAGACCAAAACTACTAGGATACTAATGAGAGAGCTGCTATTCGCGGATGACAGTGCACTGGTTGCACACTCTGCTGAGCTGAAGAGATGCAGAAAATAGTGGATTCTCCGATGCGTCAAAGAAGTTCGGCCTGAAGATTAACATCAAGAAGACCGAGGTGCTGTAGCAACCCGACTCTATAAGAACCCGAAAGGAGGATATCATGGTTGATGGAAACAAGCTGAAATATGTTCTGGAGTTCACCTATCTCGGAAGCAGTATATCAAGTAATGGATGCATTGACGATGAAATACAGAGGAGGATGGCCAAGGCTTGTGCATGTTTTGGTCGACTACGCCAGATACTCTGGAACAACCACCATGTATCCATGCGGGTTAAAGGCAAGATATACCGTGCAATCGTGCTGTCCACCCTCCTATAAGGAGCTGAGGCCGGGACAGTGTACAGACGACAGGTGAAAAAGCTGCATGCCTTCATGATGCGATATCTGCATTCGATCATGAGGATAACCTGGATGGACAAAGTGACAAAGAAGGAAATACTCGAACGGACAGGGCTGCCATCTATGGAAGATCTTCTGATCAGAACGTATCTCCGGTGGAATGGACACCTCATGAGGATGTAGTCAGACAGGCTACCAAAGCAGGTTCTCTACTCTCAACTGTCTTCTGGTCACAGAAAGAGAGGGCGCCTCGTTTCCGGTTAAAGGATACCATCAAGAAAATCCTGAAGCTGAGAGAAATAAAGACCGACTCATGGACATCACTCTCACAGCAGAGAGATAAATGGAGAGTAATAGTCAAGTGATGGAAGCAGTCTTTGTCGCATTGCGACCGACAGCATAATGACGATGATGACTATATATAATATTTTATAGACATATATATATATATATATATATATATATATATATATATATATATATATATATCAATATAATATTATATAATATATACATGTAATAGTATATATTTATACTATATATAATATTATATATATATATATATATTATTATAATATATATATATATATATATATATATATATATATATATATATATTAATATAATATTATGTATTATTATATTACTGTTGTACGAAGTTTGAGGATACACACACCAGGAAGCGACTTCGCCTTTCCGGATAAACATTTTGTTAAGGCACTGATTGCAATGCTATCTGCGTTGCGATTGGATCATAATCCTTGTCTTGCTTCTGTTGATGTGTTGGCATTTGATAGCCTCGACAGAGATACACTGTGGAAGCTTCTACAGCACTACGGGATACCGAATAAACTTATATCTCTGATAAGAAATAGTTAAGAAGATATGGCATGCAGGGTCAATCATGCAGGACAACTTACAGACTCCTTCATGGTGAAGACAGGAGTGAGGCAAGGATGTCTTCTGTCACCATTCTTATTCCTGCTCGCCAGAGACTGGATCATGAAAAAGACTACAAAATATAGAAGAAATGGGATCCAGTGGACACCTTGGAGCCAGTTGGAGGACCTGGACTTTGCGGATGACCTCGCTCTCCTCTCACACAGCCATCAACAGTGACAATGATCACGGAAATCATGAATTTTAATCGCTTATTATGGTGGTTGCCATGGCATTAGCGGCAAGTATTTGTGTTTGGCGATCTTGACTAATAATGAAGAGTGCCATTTTTCGCGCAGTACAACCTGTTTGGGCCAAACGTATACATGTGTTATGATTATGTGCATTTAGACAACTTGTCAGATGTAAGTGCTTATCGAAACCACAACGTGCAGCAATGTAATATGTAAATCCCATAAAATATATACGGCCTAAAATCGTGATTATTATCTGCACTACGTAAATCGCTATATGTCTATGATGGTGTGGTAAACTCAAAATTAAATCGGACATTTAAGATAAGAAAGGTATAACACAATATATTTTACACCTGATTTTCCTAGTATTCATCAGTCGGAAGCCACAACTGTCATCCATCGTTAGAAAATTATTCTTGTGTCCAGTCCCCAATCAGCTCCAGTCGCGCGGAGTCTCGCCATATATCGTGACCCACTTACATGCCCTATTGTAGCAATATGAGAATGCCACGTTAGCTCATCATACATGGTGATGCCAAGGTAAGGGTTGGTAGTTACATATTCCAGAGTTTCATCATTTGGTCTATAGAAGAAACGTATTTCGTTTTTATGCTGAGGAGATGATATGTACTTACATTGAAATTCACGCCCCAGGTATTTGCCGCTCCCCATGAAGTATTACGTCACTCTGGAGCGCGATACGATCATTGAATGTGTGTATTGTTCGGTATAATAGGAAGTCGTCTGCGGACGAGATCTAACGGCTGCTGGTAAGTCATTGATGTGACACAGGAAGACCAAAGGGACTGGTGCTGTTCCTTGTGGAACGCCAGAGACAACATGTATTTCTCTCGAAAATGCAGTAACACAAGATATTTCACCTTATGTTCAGGAGATTTGAGTGGGGAGACTGTGTCAAATGCCTTGCTAAAATCCAATATCTGTCTAGATTCAGGTGTCGAAGGAAGAGAAAGGCTATGCATGGTAGTTATAAGTTTGACCATTTCCTCAGCAAAACTAGTTCGTAGTTACGGAAGACATTTCAAAAACGGCGCTGTCTCTCGGTCTATTCTTTAGGAAATTCGTCTTAACAGATTGTATCGAGTATGTTATAGTAGTCCAGGAGCTGAGAGGGTTGACCCTGCATTGTTGTATTACGTTTTTTTACTGTTGATTTTGGTAGCCAAGGGTTTTTATTTTCAGAAACTGCTTGATGACATGTTGTCACTCTTGAGCAATTTGAGAAATTCAAGATGGCGTCCAAGATGGCCGCCATTACGTGTAAATGACCATACCTCCCTACCTGTTCGTCATAGGAAGGTGATTTTTGTCTCTATACCTAGGTTTTAGGGGTCAAACTATCCATTAGAACTAAGTATTATGTTAATATCGTATTACATAATGGTAATTTCCAAGATGGTTGCCATGATGGCCGCCGTAAAACTAAAACTGGCATATCTCCTTAACTATTTACTCCAAATTAGTCGTGAAGGTGTCTATCACTGGGTATTTTGGAGACACATCTATCTGCATCAGATCAAAGCTCATATACTGATGATGTCACCTAGAAATCCAAGATGGCTGCCACAAGCACTGGTATATCTTCTATACTATTCAATCTTGGGAAAAATATGAAAAGGTAAACTACTACAGGTGTTATATTATAACAAATGTTCTTTAATTTTAAATCTGAATTCTCACACAGACTACCAAAGAAAGGCATATTACACAATTCATATTTAAGGATGGCTACCACTTCACCAAATAATGTACACTGTTGTACATTGTGTTGCCCATGTGCATCGCAAAGACATGCAATCAACTATGATGTTGGGTTACAGCAACCCTGATTATAGCAGGCGCAAAATACTGTGCATTTCATGTTTGCAGAGTTGCAACTACAAGCACGTGAACTGCATGGAGTAGTACTGTGGCATCCACATTTTATGAGACGTAGTACCATCTCTGGGACTAGTTCGACTTCATCAGGGAGGGTGACTGGTTGAAGGGACTTGTTTTGGTCATCCTTTACCCAACAATTCCGTTGAGTCCAACTCGGGTGGATTCTGCGCTTCCAGTGACTGCCATACAAAAGCTCTTTTAAAAGTTTCTTTGAATGCCTCAGTTGTTGGTGGCAAGGTACACAACTTCGGTGTTGATGACTCTTTGCCTGTTTGTGACAGCCATACCTTTAACCTTGTCTCTGACATTGTAGTTTGTTTGTCCATAGCACGCGGAAATGATGGAGGTAGCCTGTTGAATAACAGATTCCATAGAATGCCCTGGTGCACCCAACAAGTTAAGTGAGTGCCCCGATCGAAGTGTTTTGAGTACAGTGGCCTTTCCAATTCCAAAATAGGAGGCAACGGTGTCACATCCAGAAAGTGCATGTGCCGGGAGTATTCTTTCGACTATCTCAGAATGCTTCAGCACAGTTTTGCCTTTGATGGGGGATTCCATCAATACAACATTCTTGAGATTTGACATGTGATGATAATGCAGCAACAGTACAAAGACGTCAGTATCATCTTTTTGCATTATCCGTGGCACAACTCAACACCTGTTGGACAATGACGTTATCTGCTTCTTCGTGTGAATTTGCCAGATCTGCCCGTGAGATGACAACTCCACCTTCACTTATTTCGATTGGCACCGGATCTGCTCCTTTTACCACTAACTTGTGATGTCGTGTGTTGTCCTCGTGAAACTTCTTATCCTGGACTAGATCATCAACTATCAGTTGCATCAGTTGCTTCTTGTTTTTGGAAGAGGCTAATAGAATCTGATTCTGACAGCATTGTGGACATTGACTTCAGTTGAACCAATCTGGCCGCTAACTACATTGACTACACCACTGGGGTGTGACGCAGAATCTAAAGGAGTAATGCAAGTGTCGATGTTTGTCTAATTCCATCTCGGTATCTCTTGTTTTCAGCGATCCTGGCTTTTGCCTCTTCTTTGTGTGTTGTCACGACCTTGCTTTGAGTGTCCTCATCCGTCATGTCATCCAGATCAGATTCCAACCTGCTGCATGCATGCAGACTAAGGGCCCATACATTCAGCGTTTCTGGCTTAAGCGTGATGCCAACTATCCCCCCAAGGAGCATGCCCATACCGCATGAAGGTCGTCTCAATCATCATATCGCTCCAGATGCCATTCCATAAGCCAGCAGAATGGTGCATGACATGCTCACCCTTCATGAAATGTGACCACACCTCTTGTGGTAGCCGTTCCATCTCAAGAAGGTAACACAACCCATATCTCGCATAGTTCACATGCCCCGCAGCAAAGAAGTATGGTAGCATTTGCTTGTAGGTTGCTAGATGAAGTGGCCAGTCACCTTCGCGCTCAGCCCGTACGAACATCACGGTGAACAGGACAGGTTTTATCAAGACATCGACCCAAAGTTTGGTAGTTTGACTCTTGCTGGCTTCGGTTTCGAGAATTTGCATGAGGTCACCACTGCAATGTAATGGTTTATCCTGAATGATTCCTCGAAGTGCCTCTTCAGCTACCATTCGTAATGCTCTGACATTCTGGGGAAACGTTTTTCCAGTGATCATTTTCGACACACCGCTAAACACAGAGGGCATTATATCTGACAGACCGGTATCAGCCATCAGTGTTCCGATAGATCCAATGAAGCTCATTAGAGAGTGCATCCCTCCCAACCGTAGAATAGCATTTGAGAACCTTTCTGGATAAGTCCACTGAACTTCTAGAGCGACCCTGTACAGCTGCAGATCACAAGTAAACTACGAACTGATACAGATAGGTGTGTCTCCAAATACCCAGTGATAGACACCTCCACGACTAATTTGGAGTAAATAGTTAAGGAGATATGCCAGTTTTAGTGTTACGGCGGCCATCTTGGCAGCCATCTTGGAATTTACCATTATGTAATACGATATTAACATAATACTTAGTTTTAATGGATAGCTTGACCCCTAAAACCTAGGCATAGAGACAAAAATCACCTTCCTATGAGGGAGTTATGGTCATTTATATGTAATGGTGGCCATCTTGTACGCCATCTTGAATTTCTTAAATTGCTCAAGGGTGACAACATGTCATCAAGCAGATTATGAAAATAGAGACCCTTGGCTACCAAAATCAACAGTAAAAAAACCCGTTATACTACCATGCAAGGTTAAGGGGGAAAATGGCAGTTGGCTCCAGACTATAGGTATAAGCCGTATGTACAAACGTTTTTAAAGGACTTTGGATGTACAAGTGTCATGCCACAAGTGTCGTGCCACAGTTTAATTGATATATTGCTGTATAGATCTATACTTCATTGGTGATGTGTTGGGTTCTCGTAGTCGAGAGTCCGAAGCTCTACCCCTGAGCCATTGCGCTGCTACTAACATATGTGCGACTGGGTGCAGGTGTGAGTTGTTTCGATGGAGTGGGAGCATCACACAACACACAACACACAACACACAACACACGACACACGACACACGACGCACGACGCACGACGCACGACGCACGACGCACGACGCACGACGCACGACGCACGACGCACGACGCACGACGCACGACGCACGACGCACGACGCACGACGCACGACGCACGACGCACGACGCACGACGCACGACGCACGACGCACGACGCACGACGCACGACGACGACGCACGACGCACGACGA
>JAODUO010001322.1:45000-52500 GCA_025642075.2 Ridgeia piscesae | reverse complement strand
GCCACACCGCAACCGCACACCGCACAGCCACACGCCACACCGACAGCACACGCAGACAGACAGACAGCAACAGACAGACAGACAGACAGACAGACAGACAGACAGACAGACAGACAGACAGACAGACAGACAGACAGACAGACAGACAGACAGACAGACAGACAGACAGACAGACAGACAGACAGACAGACAGACAGCACAACGCACGCAGACAGACAGCCAGCGACAGACGACAGACCGACAGACAGACAGACAGACAGACAGACAGACAGACAGACAGACAGACCGACACGCACAGACAGACAGACAGACAGACAGACAGACAGACAGACAACAGACAGACAGACAGACAGACAGCCACACCGCCACACCGCACACCGCCCACCGCCACACCGCCACGCCACCGCCACACCGCCAACCGCCACACCGCACACGCACACCCCACACCGCCACCGCCACACCGCCACACCGCCACCGCCACACCGCCGACACCGCCACACCGCCACAGCACACCGCCACACCGCCACACCGCCACACCGCCACACCGCCACACCGCCACACCGCCACACCGCCACACGCAACCGCACACCACCGCCACACCGCCACACCGCCACACCGCCACACCGCCACACCGCCACACCGCCACACCGCCACACCGCCACACCGCCACACCGCCACACCGCCACACCGCCACACCGCCACACCGCCACACCGCCACACCGCCACACCGCCACACCGCCACACCGCCACACCGCCACACCGCCACACCGCCCACCGCCACACCGCCCACCGCCCACCGCCCACCGCCCACCGCCCACCGCCCACCGCCCACCGCCGCACCGCCCACCGCCGCACCGCCACCGCCGCACCGCCGCACCGCCGCACCGCCCACCGCCCACCGCCCACCGCCCACCGCCCACCGCCCACCGCCCACCGCCCACCGCCCACCGCCCACCGCCCACCGCACCCCCACCGCCCACCGCCACCGCCCACCGCCCACCGCCCACCGCCCACCGCCCACCGCCCACCGCCCACCGCCCACCGCCCACCGCCCACCGCCCACCGCCCACCGCCCACCGCCCACCGCCCACCGCCCACCGCCCACCGCCCACCGCCCACCGCCCACCGCCCCCCACCGCCCACCGCCCACCGCCCACCGCCCACCGCCGCACCGCCCACCGCCACACCGCCGCACCGCCCACCGCCCACCGCCACACCGCCACACCGCCACACCGCCACACCGCCACACCGCCACACCGCCACACCGCCACACCGCCACACCGCCACACCGCCACACCGCCACACCGCCACACCGCCACACCGCCACACCGCCACACCGCCACACCGCCACACCGCCACACCGCCACACCGCCACACCGCCACACCGCCACACCGCCACACCGCCACACCGTCCGTATGTTCGAAGTGAACAGAAAGTTCAGGATAAGGTCGGTCCTCTAGAAGGTAGTGATGGAAACATAATAACAGAGGGATTCTTAATGGCAGAAAACCTAAATGAGTACTTTAGTTCGGTGTTTACCAGGGAAGATATTAGTATATTACCAGTACTTGAGACTAAGTTCGAAGGGAGAGAGTTTGACTATTTAGGACAACTAATTGTAACCCCAACAATGGTAGCTATGAAAATAAGAGATATGAAGGATAATAAATCACCTGGAGTGGATGGGATTCCTCCCAAATTACTATTGGAAATTGTAGAACAAATCAGCATACCGCTTGCAACAGTGTTCAATTTGTCATTAAAGGAGGGCATGGTTCCGTTAGAATGGAAAGAAGCAAACATTATACCATTATTTAAAAAGGTTCGAGAAACAAGTCAGAGAACTATAGACCAGTGAGTTTAACATCGGTGATTTGCAAACTATTAGAAAGACTAATTAAAGATCACCTGGTTGATTTTCTTGTTAAAAATAAATTGATAAACCCATCTCAACATGGGTTTTTAAAAGCGAGGTCATGCTTAACAAGTATGTTATGTTTTTTGGAAGATGTCACAAAGTGGCTAGATGAGGGATCACCAGTAGATATAATCTACTTAGATTTTAAAAAAGCCTTTGACAAAGTGCACACCAAAGACTACTACTTAAACTAAAGGCCCATGGCATAGGAAATGGAATCATCAACTGGATAGAAAAATGGCTTATTGATAGAAGACAAAGAGTAGTAGTTGATGGGGAGGTTTCAAACTGGAAAGCGGTTTTGAGTGGAGTACCGCAGGGATCAGTACTGGGACCTATTTTATTCTTAATATATATCAATGATTTGGATGATGACATAACAAGCAAGGTGTTGAAGTTTGCGGACGACACAAAAGTGTTTAGGAAAATTAAAAGTGATGCAGATAGACAGCATTTACAAGATGATCTTAATAAGTTGATAGAATGGTCTGAGAAGTGGCAAATGCTGTTTAATTTTGGAAAGTGTAAGTGCCTTCACACAGGACATGGGAATGAAGATGCACAATATACAATGGGTGATACTGTACTAAATACTACCTTAAAGGAAAAGGACTTAGGGTTAACTATTAGTGCTGACATGAAGGTATCAGAGCAGTGTGGAATTGCAGCAGCGAAGGGAAACCAAATTCTAGGATTAATTAGGCGAAATATAGTGTACAAAGAAAAAGAACTAATAATACCGCTGTATAAAACAATAGTTAGGCCTCACTTAGAATATTGTATACAAGCATGGAGGCCATATCGCAAGAAGGATATTGATATGCTAGAAAGAGTACAAAGGAGAGCAACCAAAATGATACCAAAACTCAGGAATATTAGTTATGAAATGCGTCTAAAAGAATGTGGTTTAACAACACTAGAAACCAGAAGATTGAGAGGAGATCAGATTGAGGTGTTTAAAATATTGAATGGATATGAAAATATTGACAGAAATATTTTTTCACAGTCAAGGAAGAGAGAAGGACTAGAGGACATGGAGTTACATTAGCAAAGAAGCAGTGTAGACTAGATATTAGAACATTTTCATTTTCACAAAGAACAGTAAACGAATGGAACAGATTATCAGCTGATTGTGTAGGTGCTAGTAGTGTTAATATATTTAAAAATAAAATCGACATATACCTAAGACGGGCGGGATACTTAGGTAGATAGGTTGGACTCTCGATAAACCAAATGGCTTCCTAGTCCACCTGCCTTCTAGAGTTGAATCTCTAGGTGGCAATCTTGTTAAATCTTGTTAAAACCGTCACACCGCCACACCGTCACACCGCCACACCGTCACACCGCAACACCGCAACACCGCCACACCGCCACACCGCCACACCGCCACACCGCCACACCGCCACACCGCCACACCGCCACACCGTCACACCGCCACACCGCCACACCGCCACACCGCCACACCGCCACACCGCCACACCGCCACACCGCCACACCGCCACACCGCACACCCCACAGACACACAGACACACAGACACACAGACACACAGACACACATACATATATACACACAGACACACATACACACTTTCATATGCATGTATACACTGATAGGTGTAGACATTTATTATTTACCGATTACCATCGTCCTTACGCATGACGTCACGGAACCATCAACCACAAACACATGTTGGTATGTGTAACTTAAAATAAGAGCGTACCATGCTTTGATTACTTTGTCCTTAGTTGATACGGTGTAAACACAGTGATTGATCTGCCTTGCGATTACTACCGATGAAACGCGTCACAACCTGAGCACATTTGATATGTCCTGTATATTTATCTTGTCGATACCATTAGACGCAACTCGAGTAGTCACTCCCGCGTTGTGGTGACATTAAAATGCGAAGCCGCGGAGATGACAGGACATATTCACACTTCCACGGTGCTCGACGGCGGTGTGCAATATTGTCGGCTAATGCTACTACCATAAGATATTGAAAGTTGTCTGACTCGGCTTGAGAACTTTATCGACAGGTGATCACCACAGTCGGTATTCCTTATTGTCCGTGTCACAATGCTTCAAACAGGTTCGTATTGGTTATTGTTCTATTTCGGCCTTCACGTCGAATACCATTATCGAACGTCAATGTTCGTCTCCACTACCATCGTCTTCGTCGTCACCTTCATTTCCTTTAATAATTATATATTAGTATTTTAAATATCCTTCTTATAACAAAATAGGCCCTCTGGAATTAACCATGCATCGCTATTACAAACGAGCATGACTAGATTACATTAAGGGTCGTCTATTACAACATGGGTTATATGTTGCTATATGGTCCCGCTATTTATTTATTGCTATATAAATAAAACGAACTTGCACTTCCAACGCCAAACATTTGGGTATTAATCGATGAGCCTTTGAAAGAAACCATCGGAGCGATTTTGTCTAGACATTGTGTCCCTTTGGATAAAGAGTGGCGGGTTTCAGAGTTCACCCGTAACGTCAGCTACACAGGTGCGTGATTGTCACGGCTACATCTCCTGCCTTCCAATCAACCGACTAATGTTTATATTGTGATTGTCACGGCTACACCTCCTGCCTTACAATCAACCGACTAACGTTTATGTTGTGATTGTCACGGCTACACCTCCTGTCTTCCAATCCATCGACTAATGTTTATATTGTGATTGTCACTGCTACACCTCCTGTCTTCCAATCCATCGACTAATGTTTATATTGTGATTGTCACTGCTACACCTCCTGTCTTCCAATCCATCGACTAATGTTTATATTGTGATTGTCACTGCTACACCTCCTGTCTTCCAATCCATCGACTAATGTTTATATTGTGATTGTCACTGCTACACCTCCTGTCTTCCAATCCATCGACTAATGTTTATATTGTGATTGTCACTGCTACACCTCCTGCCTTCCAATCAACCGACTAATGTTTATATTGTGATTGTCACGGCTACACCTCCTGCCTTCCAATCAACCGACTAATGTTTATATTGTGATTGTCACGGCTACACCTCCTGCCTTCCAATCAACCGACTAATGTTTATATTGTGATTGTCACTGCTACACCTCCTGCCTTCCAATCAACCGACTAATGTTTATATTGTGATTGTCACGGCTACACCTCCTGCCTTCCAATCAACCGACTAATGTTTATATTGTGATTGTCACTGCTACACCTCCTGCCTTCCAATCCACCGACTAATGTTTATATTGTGATTGTCACTGCTACACCTCCTGCCTTCCAATCAACCGACTAATGTTTATATTGTGATTGTCACGGCTACACCTCCGCCTTCAATCAATCCTAAGTTCAAATATTGTGTTTGTCATGGTAACCTTGGGCTTCCATGCATCTACAAAAGTTTATAGTATTTCACTCTACACCTCCTGAGCTTCAACCCTGACAATGTTTATTTTGTGATTTCCCCCCCTCCTGTCTTGCAACCATCGACTAAGTTTATTTGTGGAGTCACTGCTAGATGGTTTTCTTCCAACCATCGGTCAGGGAGTAAATAGTAATATGCCTCGATCAATCCAAATAGTTTACCCTTTATAGTGAAATTTTGAAAAGCTCGTTCCGTCACTGCCTGTATATCGTCATGTCACGCTGTCTGTCACTAACATTATTTAACGGTGCCGCAAGTCAACTGAGCTATCGCTAAAAAGACGATTTCTTTCACTATCATAGCCGTTCGTCGACGAGTCTATTACAACCATTATATGTGAGCGCCGTGGCTCAGGGGTAGGGCGTCGGACTCTCGACTAAGAGGACCCGGGTTCGAATCCTGTGCTGCGGTGTTAAAACCTAGGGCAAGTTTTTTCACTCTACATTGCTCCAGTCCACTCAGCTGTATAAATGAGTACCTGGCTATAGACAAGTGGTGGATATGTGTACGAGCAACCTTCGCGCATTAAGTGTATCGTATGGCTGGATGCTTCCCAGATAATTTGAGATGGTGTATGATTCAACAGGTCTGCCAGGGAAGTAATGTGTAAAGCGCTTTGAGCAGTCCTCAGGATTGAATACTGCCTTGTGATTCGTCTAATATATATATATATATATATATATATATATATATATATATATATATATATATATATATATTATATATATATTATATATATATCATTATTGTATTTGAAGTGTTATTATGTGTATGTCACTGTTGTGTCGTTTGTATTTCTGTTTTAGGGATCTTTCGCCGGAAACGTTTTCGTCTTATGATTTTTCTTTTTCTGGGCTCAACGTTCGTCTTCCAAAAGGAAATTTCGTCATGGCTCGCAGAAGATGACGTCGCCTCTTTGCGTCTGAGGTAACCTATTTAGAACAGTATTTATCAGTATATAAGTATGTGTAGTTTGAATTTACGCTTTATATACACATAAACACACATTATTTAAAATATAAGTTTCGCGTTATTAAGTATAATGATAGTGTTAGTTAAAGACTAAACATTAACACAATTAAACGTGCGTTAAGTAATACTTGAGACGTTTAGAGTTAAATACAATTAACCCATTCTGTGTGGGGTAATCTGTAAGCCTTCCCACATATTCTATACTGATACTGCGATGCTCGGAAGTATGTTTGAATTGACACTCACTCATATTAGACGCTATCATAGGTTTGATGCGCCAACCAATCACATGCATCAGTGTAGAAGTGGTAAAGATAACCGAGGACTAAATGCTAAGCAATGCTGTTCTGCATACGTTGGATGTTTAGTAGGTGTGTCTGCAACATGTGTAGCACCGGTTGCAGTAATCACTGTAGACAATGTTTATCAATACGAAAGGTGACACAGAATGCGACGTTGATTACACCATCAGGAGTTCCGTACTTGATAACTATTCCGGCAAAAGTAACTTATTAACCACTATCGGAAGAGGATCTAATACATCACTGCCAATTAAAATTCGTAATCATCATGTAGTTGACAAATGTGTTACACTGCTTATGGCAATAATACTCATAAGTTGGAGGAGAAAAGGTGACGAGGATGACATAGATTGCGTTAGGAGGAGAGCATGACAACGTGTGAGGTGACTGAAGAATAAGAGCAAAAGAAAGAAATATTTCGAAAGTGTTGACAGAGGAAATATTGCGAGAAAAATAAATCATAGGTAGAGGACAAAAAGAAGACCAACATCGACGAAAGGACATTGTGAGTTGCCACTGGGTCACTGATCCAGGAGGACAACGATAGGCAAGTGTAGCTTAGATTTAGTTCAAATATCCTTTCCTCTGAATATCCCATTACGGGATCCATAATAAGAGCAACAATATTATTTGAACAACATACATTTTACATTCGTCTTAACATGGCCGAAATCAGACATGAACCCACTCACGAATTTGGTTTTGGCAACTAACCTATTCTAATTAGCAACGGATATTTGACGACGGAGAGGTACAGCATCCTTTGCAATAACTCAGTATCGTTAAATCACATATCTGTAAAGTTGCCAGAGGTACCTGTGTATTTTTGTTTGGGAGCAAGCTGTTTATATATTATGTAAAACGTCGTGAGTTACCGTAGACGTTATTACAGA
>JAODUO010001322.1:35000-40000 GCA_025642075.2 Ridgeia piscesae | reverse complement strand
TTTCCGATGATCATCTGTGGTCTAATTTGGGGTGACGGTGACGCGCGTATATTTCGTTATGCAACTTTTTCAAAACAGCACAACATGAACGGAAACACTAGATAATGATGCAATGATGTACACATTTGATCTTTCAAATATGTTTGTTTGTAGAAAACACTGTTTAAACTAATAAAGATTTACAATGGTTCTCGTTAACTAAATCTACTCCTTACCGATAATTATGCCTCAGATAAACGCGTATTTTCGGGCAATTCATATTGATGTCGTATCAATTGAACTCAGGCTTTTTACACTTTACGTTTTTATTACTACTACTTGGTTGAGGGACTGAGTAGCTGACTGCCCATTCACTGGTTTACTCACTTACTGACTTACTGCACTGACTTATTGCACTGAGTTACTGTACTATTGTGCTGTACTGAATTACTGTATTCATTTATTGTACTGACTCACTGCACTCACTCGCTGGAGTGACTTACTGTACTAACTTACTGTACTGATTTACCGTACTAAATAACTCTACTGAATTACTGCGTTGACTTATTGTACTGACTTGCTTCACTTACTTACTGTTCTGACTTACTACCTGACTTACTGTACTAACTTACTGTACTGATTTACCGTACTAAATAACTCTACTGGATTACTGCGTTGACTTATTGTACTGACTTGCTTCACTTACTTACTGTTCTGACTTACTATCCTAACTTACTGTACTAACTTACTGTACTGATTTACTGTACTAAATAACTCTACTGAATTACTGCGTTGACTTATTGTACTGACTTGCTTCACTTACTTACTGTTCTGACTTACTACCTGACTTACTGTACTAACTTACTGTACTGATTTACCGTACTAAATAACTCTACTGGATTACTGCGTTGACTTATTGTACTGACTTGCTTCACTTACTTACTGTTCTGACTTACTATCCTGACTTACTGTACTAACTTACTGTACTGATTTCCCTGTACTAAATAACTCTACTGGATTACTGCGTTGACTTATTGTACTGACTTGCTTCACTTACTTACTGTTCTGACTTACTATCCTGACTTACTGTACTAACTTACTGTACTGATTTACTGTACTAAATAACTCTACTGAATTACTGCGTTGACTTATTGTACTGACTTGCTTCACTTACTTACTGTTCTGACTTACTATCCTAACTTACTGTACTAACTTACTGTACTGATTTACCTGTACTAAATAACTCTACTGGATTACTGCGTTGACTTATTGTACTGACTTGCTTCACTTACTTACTGTTCTGACTTACTATCCTAACTTACTGTACTAACTTACTGTACTGATTTACTGTACTAAATAACTCTACTGAATTACTGCGTTGACTTATTGTACTGACTTGCTTCACTTACTTACTGTTCTGACTTACTACCTGACTTAATGTACTAACTTACTGTATTGATTTTCTGTACTAAATTACTGTACTGAATTACTGCATTGACTTACTCTACTGACTTATTGTCCTCACTTACTGTTCTGACTTACTGATTTGCTGATTTATTGATTTGATTGTTTGATTGGTACGCATTCAGGTAAACAGCGGATTCTATCTAGTGAAGCCGACACTAAGTGGCATATCCCTCCACACGCGCGCCTTGGAGATGGCTGCAGCGAACCCACGTTTAACGAACCAGAAGACACTCGCTCGCACACTCGAGAAAATGAACAAGACGGGAGAGATACGGGCACAACTTCTCCCGGATAAAATTTTCCCAAACGGCAGAATCTACTTCGAGGAGGGAGGACGGATGCTGCCTGGCGATAACCCTTGTCGTGACTGCGTCGTTATTCATAACAACTGGATTGTGGGCCAGAAGGCGAAAAAGTACCGTTTCAAGGTAATCATCCAGTGCGAGTGTATATACGTGCGTGTGTGCGTGTATGCCTGTGTGCGTGCGTACATGTATACTGTACACACACACACACACACATATATATATATATATATATATATATATATATATATATATACGCAAATGCACGCGCTAAGACATGCGAACGCGTTAAGCGAGCGCGCACGCAAACACAATATCATACAAAAACGCACTATTATATATATATATATATATATATATATATATATATATAAATATATATATATATATAAAACCCCCGTATATTTCATTATATATAATTAATATATATATATATATATATATATATATATATATATATACGTGTGTATTTTTATATATATATATATATATATATATATATATATAATAGTGCGTTTTGTGTACGTGTATATTTGTGTTTGCGTGCGCGCTCGCTTAACGCGTTCGCATGTCTTAGCGCGTGCATTTGCGTTTTGGTTTGCCAATGCATTATTTTCGAAAATGATCGTATTAAAATCACCACAGTAATATGTTAGCATCGCAACTAGACACTGTGGAAACAGCATGGGTAATTACAAAGACACATGCAAGATATTATATTTTAATGAAAGGTTTGTTGGAATATGACGCTGTTGTCGTGGGTTTTGTAAAGCACGTGTTCATAAAGACATTTAATAACATTCTACGAACAAAAGGATAAAGATTTCATGTGACACGTGACCCGCCCAGCTATGGTGTCCTCGTTATTACGTACGTTTTTCCTCGTTCGCGACCTTGTCATGGTAGAAAGGCTTGCGAGTTCCATTGATCGTCAGCGCTATTGCGTCTGGGGGAGGCGCTACCAGGAGATAGCGCCTCCCACGGCGCACATGTGTAGGGCCTCATCCAGCCACAAGGGCGGAAGAGGACACACTGTTCCCAACGGCTGCCAAGGAGGGTGACGGCGGCAACAGGAGGACCACCCCCGGTCGTCGTGGCCCACCCCGCCACTGGGCTAAGGATGTCCTCCCGTGAAGTCCGTGCAGATGCCGCAGGCGAATCGACATCCTCACGCTAAAAAACAACACGCGCAGGCTTCTACAAAGTGTCCAGAAGCAAAGCCCTGCGGCGATGGATGAGTTGCAACGGGGACAGGGCCGTGAAGTCTGGAAGAGTTGCAACGGGGACAGGGCCGTGAAATCTGGAAGAGTTGCAACGGGGACAGGGCCGTGAAATCTGGAAGAGTTGCAACGGGGACAGGGCCGTGAAATCTGGAAGAGTTGCAACGGGGACAGGGCCGTGAAATCTGGAAGAGTTGCAACGGGGACAGGGCCGTGAAATCTGGAAGAGTTGCAACGGGGACAGGGCCGTGAAATCTGGAAGAGTTGCAACGGGGACAGGGCCGTGAAATCTGGAAGAGTTGCAACGGGGACAGGGCCGTGAAATCTGGAAGAGTTGCAACGGGGACAGGGCCGTGAAATCTGGAAGAGTTGCAACGGGGACAGGGCCGTGAAATCTGGAAGTCCTTAGTCACGGATCCACATGTAGGTGGCGGGAGTGTGACGGCCGTCTGGCACATGGGGACGGACAGATGTGCTTTTCGGCAGCTACTTCAGCGACAGAGCAATCCTCTTCAGTATCCCTCTGCTCTCCTCAAGCGAGGAAGGACCTAGACATGTTGGCACAAACCTAGGCTGTCCCAGCCTATCCTGTCCGGAAAACCCCATCCGGTGTGATCGCCAGAATGCGGACGAACTAAACAAAGTTATCCAACTTTGACAATTGCAACATGGAATATGCTATATTTGACGGAAAACCAACACAGTGATCGTCGTGAATGCAGGACTGCCGCCGCTGCAACGCAACCGGAGAGATATGACATTGATATCGCCGCCTTGAGTGAAACACGCTTTCCAGACGAAGGCAACTTAGGAAATATGGTGGTAGTTACGCCTTTTTTCTAGAAAGGAACGGCAGATCGTTTTGTACATGGAGTAGGCTTCGCCATCAAGAATGAGAGAGTGAGACAGCTTCTGAACTCACTGTTGGGATCACTGAGCGGTTGTTCTTAATGGTCCTGTCACACTGACAAATATGAGGTTCCGAACGTTTCTCGAGTAATACGTTTGACATTCGTTTTGGGTTCTAGCTCGATTATAGTTGGGCTCGTGATGTTCGAGGAATGTTCTGGAAGTCTGTAAGAATATTCGGTGCGCTCGAATATTATTTTTGGCATGCTCAAAATATGTTTTTCTGGAGCTCCCGAATGCGACAACTGCCCCGTTCTGGAAGCGTTCGCGCTGCATTCTGCCAAGAAGCCGTCTGTTCGGAAAGGGTTATGAAAGCTACCTAGACATACTGGGGGCATTCGAGAAGAAGGTGGGACCAGTACTGTTTCCAAACATGCCTTCTCAGCATACAGTGAGTGCATCCTTGTGTGTCCGCACGTAGTACTGTGGGTGCCCCCGGTCAAAGAGTTCTTCATGGGTGGACACCGTTTTGCCAGCTCATCCTCGTTGTCTTATATCGCAGGGATCTTGGTGACCATCCTTGTGGCGCTTCTTGGCCACCTCCGGGACCATCTCCCCAACACCTCACACTGCTGCTGTTGAGGCTCCTGCTCTGCCTCCTCCTCCAACTCCGGGGTGGTTGCCCTCTTCTTTCCCTTTTCGTTCAAATTCCGAGTATCGTATTCAAATTAACCCGCTATTCTTATTATTCTTGCTACTTTATCGTAATCCTGAGACTTATTCATGACAATGTGACGCAAATATCCTCATCAACGTTGCACCATCCTTACTCGATTGAAGCAAGGATGCGTTAACGCACCGTCTATCTTCATTATCTACGTATGTGCCATACTCTTTCTTCCGGGTAGAGTTGAAATTGACTACCGGGTCTATGGAAGATTTTTTCAAACTGAGTCTTCTCAAGGCCAAAATGTGACAAAGACTGCCTTTATAGGCCTTCAGTATGCATGACTGTGCCATTCTTGCAAAAACAGTAGAATAGCTTCAGCCAAGCCTTGACCTCCATACAGAAGCGTATCAACGTCTATGACTTTCCATCAACACCACAGACACTATGATCATCTACCAACCCGCTCCAGACTACTTTGAAGGGCCTTCCAACATTAAAATATATGCAGCA
>JAODUO010001322.1:22500-30000 GCA_025642075.2 Ridgeia piscesae | reverse complement strand
TGTGCGTGTGCGTGTGCGTGTGCGTGTGCGTGTGCGTGTGCGTGTGCGTGTGCGTGCGATGTTCCACAGGTAAACATACCTCATTGTGAGTTCATGCTTGAAAGTAATTATTAGTACATTTAATGCACGTTTTTTTTCTTTTTTAACAGTAACATATATATTTCAACTTTAATCCACATTTTATTTGAATGAGTCGGTGAATTATATCAATACTTATACTTTTGATCCTCACATTTATGGTTTTTCTCGATATTTCCGTGCTGAACAATCACACACGAAAAGTAATGTGACACTGACCAACTCTAGCGAGCGCCTTACAACGGGTCGTGTTACGCGCGACACATCAACATGTGGTCGGGGCGAGGGTGTGAAGATGGAGCGATGTGTGAAGTGTGAATATGAATCAGTACGGTGTCGTGGCAATTAATGGTGTCGTGGTAATTAACTCCTCCCATCACACGTTAAACCATCCCAGTTTTACATTGATCTATGGTTAGGCTATTAATTGGGTTTGCTATGATGTGATGCACCGATATACAGGACAATGGACCCATTAATTAAAGGATACAAAACACCTTAATCTTGAAGTCATATTATATTGTATCCTTCTATACATTTCCAAGTCCACCAAGTAAAAAAAAAAGATTGGGCTTCTAAAACAAGAGCCTGGATCGGTAGACATGAACACCCCACATGAACACCCCACATGAACACCCCACATGAACACCCCACATGAACATCCCACATGAACACCCCACATGAACATCCCACATGAACACCCCACATGAACATCCCACATGAACATCCCACATGAACACCCCACATGAACATCCCACATGAACACCCCACATGAACACCCCACATGAACACCCCACATGAACACCCCACATGAACATCCCACATGAACACCCCACATGAACATCCCACATGAACATCCCACATGAACACCCCACGTGAACACCCCACATGAACATCCCAAGTGAACACCCCACATGAACACCCCACATGAACATCCCACGTGAACACCCCACATGAACACCCCACGTGAACACCCCACATGAACATCCCACATGAACATCCCACATGAACACCCCACATGAACACCCCACATGAACATCCCACGTGAACACCCCACATGAACACCCCACATGAACATCCCACGTGAACACCCCACATGAACACCCCACATGAACACCCCACATGAACACCCCACATGAACACCCCACATGAACACTCCACATGAACACCCCACATGAACACCCCTCATGAACACCCCACATGAACACTCCACATGAACACCCCACATGAACACCCCACATGAACACTCCACATGAACACCCCACATGAACACCCCACATGAACACCCCACATGAACACTCCACATGAACACCCCACATGAACACCCCACATGAACACCCCACATGAACACCCCACATGAACACTCCACATGAACACCCCACATGAACACCCCTCATGAACACCCCACATGAACACTCCACATGAACACCCCACATGAACACCCCACATGAACACTCCACATGAACACCCACATGAACACCCCACATGAACACCCCACATGAACACCCCACATGAACACCCCACATGAACACCCACATGAACACCCCACATGAACACCCCACATGAACACCCCACATGAACACCCACATGAACACCCCACATGAACACCCCACATGAACACTCCACATGAACACCCCACACGAACACCCCACACGATCACCCCACATGAACACCCCACACGAACACCCCACATGAGCACCCAACATGAACACACCACATGAACACCCCACATGAACACCCCACATGAACACCCCACATGAACACCCCACATGAACACCCCACATGAACACCCCACATGAACACCCCACATGAACACCCCACATGAACACCCAACATGCACCCCACATGAACACCCACATATGAACACCCCACATGAACACCCCACATGAACACCCCACATGAACACCCCACATGAACACCCCACATGAACACCCCACATGAACACCCAATGAACACCCCACATGAACACCCCACATGAACACCCAATATGAACACCCCACATGAACACCCCACATGAACACCCCACATGAACACCCCACATGAACACCCACAGACACCCACATGAACACCCCACATGAACACCCCACATGAACACCCGACATGAGCACCCAACATGAACACACCACATGAATCCCCCACATGAACACCCCACACGAACACCCCACATGAACACCCCACATGAACACCCGACATGAGCACCCAACATGAACACACCACATGAATCCCCCACATGAACACCCCACACGAACACCTCACATGAACACCTCACACGAACACCCTACATGAACACCCAACATGAGCACCCAACATGAGCACACAACATGAACACCCCACATGAACACCCCACACGAACACCCCACACGAACACCCCACATTAACACCCAACATGAACACCCCACATGAACACCCAACATGAACACCCCACATGAACACCCCACATGAACACCCCACATGAACACCCCACACGAACACCCCACATGAACACCCCACATGAACACCCCACATGAGCACCCAACATGAGCACACCACATGAATCCCCCACATGAACACCCCACACGAACACCCCACATGAAAACCCCACACGAACACCCCACATGAACACCCAACATGAGCACCCAACATGAACACCCCACATGATCACCCCACATGAGCACCCAATATGAACACCCCACATGAACACCCCACATGAGCACCCAACATGAACACCCCACATGAACACCTCATATGAACACCCCACATGAACACCCCACAAGAACACCCCACACGTACACCCCACATGAACACCCCACATGAACACCCGACATGAGCACCCAACATGAACACACCACATGAATCCCCCACATGAACACCCCACACGAACACCCCACATGAACACCCCACACGAACACCCCACATGAACACCCCACACGAACACCCCACATGAACACCCAACATGAACACCCCACATGAACACACCACATGAACACCCCACATGAGCACCCAACATGAACACCCCACATGAACACCTCATATGAACACCCCACATGAACACCCCACATGAACACCCCACACGAACACCCCACATGAACACCCCACATGAACACACGACATGAGCACCCAACATGAACACACCACATGAATCCCCCACATGAACACCCCACACGAACACCCCACATGAACACCCCACACGAACACCCCACATGAACACCCCACACGAACACCCCACATGAACACCCAACATGAGCACCCAACATGAACACCCCACATGATCACCCCACATGAGCACCCAACATGAACACCCCACATGAACACCCCACATGAACACCCCACACGAACACCCCACATGAACACCCCACATGAACACACGACATGAGCACCCAACATGAACACACCACATGAATCCCCCACATGAACACCCCACACGAACACCCCACATGAACACCCCACACGAACACCCCACATGAACACCCCACACGAACACCCCACATGAACACCCAACATGAGCACCCAACATGAACACCCCACATGATCACCCCACATGAGCACCCAACATGAACACCCCACATGAACACCTCATATGAACACCCCACATGAACACCCCTCATGAACACCCCACATGAACACCCAACATGAACACCCCACATGAACACCTCACATGAACACCCCACACGAACACCCCACATGAACACCCCACACGAACACCCCACATGAACACCCCACATGAACACCCCACACGAACACCCCACACGAACACCCAACATGAGCACCCAACATGAAAACCCCACATGATCACCCCACATGAGCACCCAACATGAACACCCCACATGAACACCCCACATGAACACCCCACATGAGCACCCAACATGAACACGCCACATGAACACCCCACATGAACACCCCACACGAACACCCCACATGAACACCCCACACGAACACCCGACATGAGCACCCAACATGAACACACCACATGAATCCCCCACATGAACACCCCACACGAACACCCCACATGAACACCACACACGAACACCCCATATGAACACCCCACATGAACACCCCACACGAACACCCCACATGAACACCCCACATGAACACCCCACATGAACACCCCATGAACACCCCACATGAACACCCCACATGAACACCCCACATGAACACCCCACATGAACACCCCACATGAACACCCCACATGAACACCCCACATGAACACCCCACCTTTACTAATCTATTCATTTAATAATTGTATTTATATTTTGCTTGATGAGTGCATATTTATATTATAGTATATTTTGTATATCTAGCGCAGTGTCTCAAGGGTAAAGCTTCGGACTCTCGACTAAGAGGACCCGGGTTCGAAACCTGTGTTGCGGTATTAAAACCTTGGGCAAGTTTTTTCACTCTACATTGTTCCAGTTCACTCAGCTGTATAAATGAGTACCTGGCTATAAACCAGTGATGAATATGTGTATGTGCAGCCTTCGCGCATTAATTGCAGCATACTGCTGGGAATTGAGAGAAGTTGAGATGGTATATGATTGAAGAGGTCTGTCAGGGAACTAAAGTGCAAAGTGCTTTGAGCAAATTTGAGGATTGGATACTTCGCTGTATAAGAACTTATCTTTACTTTACTTTTTAATATTATAGTACATTTATTAAACATTTATTTACCAACAACAACTCTTGTTTTTTATTGTAGCAAACAAGCTCAATGTTTTGCCAGTAAACATAAGCAGGGTATAAATTAATATTTTAAACATGTCAAAAATAGTACGTATATAATATACAATTTGATGCGATAGTTTAGTAGTCCGTGAGCGGTCCGTAACCCGCTGGGTCGTAGCCCGTGAACTCTGCGCACTCAAGTGAAGCGTTTTCTATTTGTGCTGAAATGTTGATTGCGTATTTGAAATTAGCAGCACCGAGGAAAATTTATATTCAGCCAACCATCCTGCCCTATTGTCACCACCAGTTTGTTGTTGTTGACGTTTACATTGTTAAGGTTTCATCTATTTTTGAAATGTAATATCCAGAACCAGTTGTTCATTCTATATCATAATAAACACTGCAATGTACATAAGATGGACAACACGTTACTTCTGTTCTAGGTTCACCGATAATTAAAAGTGATTGAATATGTCACAATTGTATAGACATACCATATGCGTTATATACATACAGTATATATATATATATATATATATATATATATATTGAATATGTACAATTGTATAGACATACCATATGCGTTATATATATATATATATATATATATATATATATATATATATTATATATATATATATATATATATATATATATATATATATATATATATATCTGTATGTGTGTGTGTGTGTGTGTATGTATGTGTGTGTGTGTGTGTGTGTGTGTGTGTGTGTGTGTGTGTGTGTGTGTGTGTGTGTGTGTGTGTGTGTGTGTTTTGGCTAGCCTGTCACAGCCACCGCTGTGTCTGTAGGTGTACTTGGTTGTAAATGCATCAATTGCATTATAATGGACTTACATGAATGCATTTATAGTCTAGTACATTTATCAAATGACCTTACCAAATAAATGAACACTCCGTATTTGCTAATCTTGTAATTTAATAATTGTATTTACAGCGCATACTTGGCTTGTTGAGATTGTTTACACATCATTTGTCAATCCATACACTAATTAATTTTCTAGTACATTTATTAAATAAACCTTACCAACACCAACAACAACATAAATGCATATTTTCGCCGCTTTCGAGATGTGACGTCATGGTTGCTAGCACGATTCAGGCATAATACAGCTTTCCATGTATGTATTCAGAACATATTTTCAGTGTTGGCGTTTCGGTTGAAACGAGCGTCAAATTGAGTTATTGTGTGATGTTCCGATGTAATAATATAAATACTAGTCACCAATGAAGAACAAACAGTTATCTTACGGTTTGACACGAATCCAGTTTCATTGCTAATAAAAAGCCAAACAACCGCTATGGTTTCACCACGTTCGCTGACCATCACTCACTTTCGTCCCGTTTTTTGAGTAAATGTATAGAATTCAGCTCACAGGAGATAATCTATTTCTCTCACAGGTACACATAGCACATAGATATTGTATTCAGCCTAAGATATAAACGGTGTATAATTCGTAAGATCACTAGAATATTTATTGTATGAAACATATAAATTCAAATCAGTACTCGCAATTGCGAAGATCCCCGGTAGTGCAATTGCTGAGCGTGTTAGCTCGGTAAGTGCAGTGTTTGCTGCGACGCCGCGTCGAATCTGACACAGTACTGTTATTGCTTTGTGACAACAATAATGACATATATTGTCTGTTGCTGGTGTTTAAACACAATCACTTGCTATCACACATGGCACTGAAGAATGTTAAACAGAAAAAAGATAGCCGTTATATATTCTAGTTACCCATTTATTGCCTGAGTAATTAAGTGATTACATAATATAGAATGGGTTCACGGTCCATAGGTCTTTGTGGTTTTGGCCGATTCATAATTACATTTTATAGTCTAACAGTGCAGCGTTCGATTATTTGTTGTTATAGGCAGTCGCGTTGTTTAATTTCATTTTCATACGACCTGCAAATGTTTTCATACGACCTGCAAATGTTTTCATACGACCTGCAAATGTGCCATACGACCTGCACTGACATCTTCATGCAATTATATTGTATTGAATACTGATATTGGACAGATCGTGTCTCACTTCCTGGCGTAAACGTCCATAACAATTATAAAGCCTTTATCGCCTAAACATATGTTAAAGTAGCTATTTTCTATACTTACGCTATTTGGTAATAATTGTAATTTTATATATTACGATGGGAAGGCAAAGACGTGATCGTCATGACATCAGCAGGAGGACCATGATGCCAATACAGGAGGATCATGACATCAGCAGGAGGACCATGATGCCAATACGTTGCACCCAAACACGGACCAGTAAATCCATCCTACATATCGGAGTCATCGGTTAAATAAACCACCTGTAAATATGCTCAAGTAGGACAGTTTATATGGAACAAGAAAAATCTGAATATAATAAGTACCTAACTTCAGGCAGGTCTTGCTACGTTTTCTGTGCTTTGATATGTTTTATTAATTTCTTATCGTATATGATACGTCACGTCATCTAAACTAGTACTGACGGTAAGTCGATTTTACCAGGCCCTGTTTCAATTTATGTTTTAAGTCACTGAACGTTTCAAAACTGGAAAATACGTCATACAGTGAATGAAACCGAAGAACAGACACAGAGCAATAGCGGGCGAACCACTGGACGATTTCCGCTTTTGTTGTTGCGTTCGCTATGTTCATGACGAACTCGTTCTCATTGTCCTGCTTAGATTTACCATGTCCAGAGATGATTTTCAAGACAGGTGACACAGACAGCTTAATCGACTTTGGCACTAACGGATGCTTGAGGAATACCG
>JAODUO010001322.1:0-20000 GCA_025642075.2 Ridgeia piscesae | reverse complement strand
GTCTTGCGAATGAACGCCAGTGATCCGTATCTGCAGAGAAAATGCATTATCAATACTTGCAAGAGAGAATGCAAAATAAATGAACACAGTGCTCCTTGAGACAGGCGAGACTACTCTGTGATTGATATCTACAATCGACAATACATTATCACAATTTACTTACGATAAACAATAATGACAATTATACGTTTGTTTAGTTGTTTCATAATGATTATAATATGTGCTTGTGCGTGTGCGTGTGCGTGTGCGTGTGCGTGTGCGTGTGCGTGTGCGTGTGCGTGTGCGTGTGCGTGTGCGTGTGCGTGTGCGTGTGCGTGTGCGTGTGCGTGTGCGTGGACGTGTGCGTGTGCGTGGACGTGGACGTGGACGTGGACGTGGACGTGGACGTGGACGTGGACGTGGACGTGGACGTGGACGTGGACGTGGACGTGGACGTGGACGTGGACGTGGACGTGGACGTGGACGTGGACGTGGACGTGGACGTGGACGTGGACGTGGACGTGGACGTGGACGTGGACGTGGACGTGTGTGTACAGTAACACATGTTACATCTATAATACTAGTTACACGTGGAATATTTTAATATTTTACCTGTGCGTGATATAGTGTAGGTGAAAGAGTTAATGATTTAGTGTACGTATAGAGCCAATTAAAAAAAACTTCGTTTGTGAAAATGCTATCGTTGTCTGCGAATGCGACGAGTAACGTTGACCATACGTAACAATAAAGCAAGCAATATGGCGGCCGTGCTACACGCCAAATATACCTCTTAGCATTAATAATAATTCGGTAACTTCTACGGCACCTACATCTCAGGAAACCAAGCTCAGAGGCGCATCAGTTCAATATTAAAGGCAATACACATTTCAGTTGCCAACAGTTGGAGCAATACGCCAGTGAGCTATGTTATGGTGAAATGGCAATACTGTAAGGTACGTTTGTGAATGACGGCGGAATTTGGGAATATGTTCGACAGATCTAACACTAAGGTGAAGCATATTCCTAGAAAGTAGGTGCAGTTACATAAAAAAATATAATCCCAATATTAGTATTTGCTGTAGGTAGAGACGAAACATTAAACAAAACTAGATGATCGTTTATTTTATAGAAGTATTCAATGAATATAAATACTTCTATTCATATATATATATATATATATATATATATATATATTATATATATATATATATATATATATATATATATATATATATATATATATATATATATATACAAAAAGAGAGATAGAAGAGAGAGAGAGAGATACAGTAAAGGGAGAGCGTAAAGAGAGGCAGACAGGCAGACAGGCAGACAGACACACAGACAGACATACACACAGACAGACAGACACACAGACACACAGACAAACAGAGACAGCTAAACAGACTACGGTGTCACTTACTGACTGGCCTTGTCTCCATTGATCGCGTCGTGACGGTCTAGCGTCACGCTGGTGATGCCGTGCGCACGCGCCTCCCTGGCTGCACGCGAGTCGGAGCAGACGAGGAGGAAGTTGATAATATTGAAGGGTCTGACGGAAGTTACGTAGAGGTTTACTGCCATGTCGATGTACCCGTAGTCAACTGACGCCAACACAACGAACTTGTTTGCGTCACTCACTTTCGACAATGCATCCTCGTATGACGTGAACGTGTCTTGTGTGTCTGATGTCGTTGTACTCCTGCAGACCAATCGTAATCTCACTTTACTCTCACCTGTATATTACAACAACCTCACCATTACGGTAACACTATATGTCATATTACACTTGTGATTTTAATTGTGATATGTTCCCATAGCTTATTATAGTTATGCTTTATACAATTACATGGAATTATGATGCTGATATACGAATTACTAGGTTTAATAGCTAACTATGCATTATTTCCTCGTGATAATTATTTTCACACGAATGTACTAACTAGATTAAATCCTGCCGTGTAGCTATGTACAATCAGTATTTATTAACACTAACACTACCATATTATGCACTAAAATTAGTTTTAGTACCACTTTTTTCCGGCTATCGTTGATTGTGGTTATGCTGCTAACTGTTCAGATCAGTCGAATACTATTCCCTGGTGGCGACACCTGGCGAATAACTCTCCACTCAACGTAAAGACAAATATTAACATAACTCTATATAGCTATCTTGTTGTTTGATATGCATTGCCAGTTAATAAGTCTGAGGCAACTGGCGGTATGAAGCAAATACACTTTGACAGATGCTACTGAGCATTAACAATCATGCAAGTATATATCATTGATACCAAGACAAATCTTTTTTTTCAAACAGAGCGAAAGCCAATTCAACATAGGATTTATAAGTAAAGGTAAAAGGTAAGTTCGTATATAGCGCAGTATCCAATCCTCACGACAGAAAAGAATAAGAACAACAAAGCGCCTTCAGTCGACCATGAACACAGTGTTGTTGTCACTTATCAACAGTTGCTTGTAGCGCATATATTCGGGCACTGCTTTTTCCTACATCAAACGAAATGTAACTGTTTAAAGTGTTTTCAAATTATTGATTTAATTACACATGGGATCAAATTGGAGGTCCCTGTGAAAATAGTTAAAGTGTGTACCTTAACCGCAAGGTGTCGCCACCGTCTACAGGAGCTCCGTTGTGTCGCCGCACGAGAAACTGCCTCAAGTAGTTGTTCAGCAGGGTTTTCTGCAGCACGAGCAGCGTCACTGCAAGCGTGAGTAACTTGCAGAGTCGTTGTTTACGACAAAGCACTGAAAAATGCAAAATATATATTGAGTCCAGAATAACAGCAATTAGATTGCATATTTATGTTTCCCATAATAATGGCACGATTAGTATGGCATGGATACCAGCAATCTCTCAACCCAACCATTCCTTGGAGAGAGGTTAGCACTTCGGCAAAAGCTTCTGCCTGTGTAGATATTAAAGCCTAGCGCGGGCTGGAAATATGAGTCCGCACCCGCCCAGCATATTACAACTCAGCCCGCAGCCCGCAGCCCGCAGCCCGCAGCCCGCAGCCCGCAGCCCGCAGCCCGCAGCCCGCAGCCCGTAGCCCGCAGCCCGCCCCGTATATTGTGCCAAATCCTGGCCCGTAGTACACTCCGCATCGAAGCCGGCAAACCAGCCGCCTCAGACAACGTTGCCACATCCCATCCTGGCCCGCAGCCCGCCCCGCCCCGCCCCGCCCCGCCCCGCCCCGCCCCGCCCCGCCCCGCCCCGCCCCGCCCCGCCCCGCCCCGCCCCGCCCCGCCCCGCCCCGCCCCGCCCCGCCCCGCCCCGCCCCGCCCTGTTGTGACGTGCCTCGCTGCCAGCCCCACAGTAAATTGGCCCGTAGTTCAGCCAATTTGTCAAAGTCAGCCCACCGCCCATAACAGATTGAACAGATAACATGGAATAATTTAAAATGAATCATCTTTGTTGATGGTGACTACATTTCGTTATTTCCTATAAACATACTTTTAATTGGGCATGAGAATTAATAAATGGCTCATACATCGTCTGAATGCGAAACGTTGCATTAAATGACCGCAACGTTTCAACATATGTGTGGCCAGGTGGCGCCACTGTACCGGCGGCTGCAGCATCATGAACTGGAGATCGTGCTGACACCTGCTGAGAGCCATCAGATAGCGGTACGTATTCTGAAAAGATGTTTGCTGTGTTGTAGTCATTGAACAGTCATTCTGTCTGGGGTTTCGCCCTCGGGGTGGATCCATGGGTTATACTCCATGGGTTATACTAGCCTCTTCACATCGAGCGCGCTCCCACTGAAGTCGTTTCGAGTCCGCCTTGGTCATATGTGCCACCAGGGGTAGGGAGAGTTGACCGTTTATGATGTACTTCAGGCGACATTGCCGACACCGACACTGGTCTCTGTGGTCTGTCGTCACTAGTGTTGTCTGTCGGGTCAACGTTTGACAAACTTCCATATTGTCACGTCGTTGCCTCAGTATTTGTCTTGGTCCTGCTTGCTACTGGGTCAACATTTGGCCTGTTCAGGTATGCGACATTGAAGATCGTGTCAGGCTTTGAAAATGACGTAGCGTTGTCTTCTGTAGACGGTTGACGGTGTAGTCTGGTTCACTTTTCCCGCCGACAGGAGTCTATCTGTGAACCAGTGTTGTGCTAACTGTCTCCGTCGTGCGTGCTCCGTCTCCCAGCAAACGCGAGTGACCGGAATTGTATATATCATCCTTGGGATGGGCATCAACGCGGTGTATGTCATCAAACGAATGGCTGCTTCATTTCGGAGGGTTCTTACACTTCATCTTCTCACTCTCCTGCAGCCTCCTTCTCTCCTCACAACCCACGTCTTGTGACTTGTGTTGAGTAACGTTGTGTTCCCATTCTCACATCTCTCTCCGTATCCTGTGCCTCATTGTTGTACCTCATTATTATGTAATACAGTAATACAGACGGATGCCGGGTGCGTGTTTGGGTAAGTGACAAACAGTGTTACCAAGTAATGATTACTATTTACAGTACTTGCTTTATTTTGATATAACAATCCAAAATCAAACTGAACGATGTAGCTGAGCTATTTCGGAAATTCAGTAGCAATGAACAATTATTGACACTTTTGGGTGGGAAGAGATTAAAGTATCCAGGTATTTACGATCACAAAATCGTACAATAAGTGCAATTACGTACGTCTGTGATATTACGCGGCGATTGGTAAGTTCAACGTGACAACGACAAGTCGTGTTGTTCAAAATAGCTCAACCCAAATTGTAGCTAGAATTATAATCGAATGTAAATACAAAAGAGCATAAACAAGACCTAGAAAGTAATTATTCAGTTAGATGACAAGCTATGTTCTATGTTTGTGCGACTTGCTTTACAAACTGTCTGCTATTTATAATTTTGTAATAGCCACAACATTTGTTACAAATGAAATGGCAGTTTTATATTTCCAATGCCATTGGCAAAATCATCAGATACCCATACTAAACTGTGTGACAATTCAACCAGTACGCGGTTCGGTCCATTGTTTCCTTCTCTTCAGTGCTGGATACCAACTTATCAGTCTTCCTACTCTTTGGTGTTATCTCCTCGGTCTTTCCTTGCATGATGTTGCCTCTGTCAGTCGTAACTTGCGGCTCCATGGATATGGTTTTCACGTTAGCATTCTTCAGGTAGAGCCTAAGCAAACCTATCCGAAGGTGTCCCTGTACAGAGCCAGGCTCTTGGAGTGGTTGTTCAAGTGCGTCCTGCAACACCTGCTTCCTCAACTCCTTGGCTTGCGGCTTGTCGTTGTCATCGTCATCGAACGCTATGAACACACGTGGAGTCCTCAGCGCCTGGGTTTTCATCGTCTAAAACCCGACCGTTGTCCTTTTCGATGTCCCCAACTTCACTGGTTCTGTTTCCTGCGGTTTTATTTCGTCAACGTGGACACTAGTTTGTTCGCGTGATGCGGGACTGACGTTGTCAGCGTATCTCCGCTCTCATTGTCCAAGTCATTGTCAATGTCGACAGTAAAACTACTGTCGGTTGCCGTCACTGTTGTCCTGACAGTGTTTGGTGATGCAACAGAGGCAGTGCTGATGCTAGTCGTTTGTGGCAGTAGAATACTGTCCACCCCAGTTGGTAGGTTACGCACACCGACTCTTTTCATCGGCGTCACACTGCTGGGACTTGCGTTACCAGGTGCTGTGTTGCGTGTTGGTGTTTCGTGACTCCGATGACGGTCACAAACATCATTGTCGTAACATCGCAACCGATACCATGATTTACTGTCATCATGTGTTTGTGTGTGACAGCGATCGTCGACCTTTGACTCGATGGCGATCTCTGACGACACTTGGTGAGTGACGTCTGAGTTGACGCGGTTCATAACATGGCTTCCTCCCGTCTAGAGATGATCGTTGGTCGCAATATTTATAAGTGTCGCGGTCATCATGATGCGAATCACTGTCACAAGTGTCACATTTTCGCTCCTGACTAGGGCGATTGTGGCGGTACCTGCTTCGACTGTGTTGACCGTGATGACTAGTCTCGCTTGCTTTTTGACGATGACGTCTTCGCCGGTCAGACTTAGCACTGTTTTCTACCTGCTCTGACGTCAGACTTCCTTCATCCACCAATGAACTGTCACGACTGCGTGTTCCGTCTCCCAGTAAACGCGAGTGACCGGAACTATTTTTATCATCCTGGCGATGTGCATCGTGACTGCTTGATTTTGAAGGGTTCCTATGCGCCATATTCCCACTCTCAAACAATTCCCATCCATCACCAATGTTTGGTGACATGTGTTGAGTATCATTGTTTTCCCTTTCTTCAAAATTTCTCCTGATCTTTTCTTCCATGACCTCCCTCCTTTTGTTTTACATCTCTCTCAGTTTGTCTTCCATCTCTTTCAGTTCATCTTCCATTTCTCTCCTTTTGTATTCCCTCAACTTCATGAATTCACGTAGGTCAACCATGATCCTGCCTGAGCTTTCCCGTTCGCTTTCCTGAGTTGTGTAATCTCTCGCCAGATGTTTGTAATCTCACTCCAGAATGTTATACTCTCTCGCCTGAATTTATTACCCTTTTTCCAGAATTTGGGCTTTCATCTTTGCCAGTTGCTCCCGTAACAGCTGTGCCTCATTGTTGTACTTTATTATTTTGTATTTAGTAATACAGCCGGGCACCGGGGACGTGTTTGTGTAAATAACAAACAGTGTATAACAAAGTAATGACTACTTTTGTTACATTAGTTGTCTTATTTTAATATAACAACTCAAACTGAACGATGTAACTGAGCTATTCCAGAAAATCAATAGCACTGAACAATTACTGATCTTTTTAGGTGGGAAGAGAGTAAAATATCCAGGTATTTACGATCATAAAATAATGGAATCACGCAACAAATACAATTACGTACGTTTGTGATACTTCGCGGCAATTGATAAGTTCGACGTGACGACAACGTCGTATTGTTCAAAATAACTCAACCCAAAATTGTATTTACGATGACAACGTCGTATTGTTCAAAATAACTCAACCCAAAATAAAACTTACGATTACAACGTCGTATTGTTCAAAATAACTCAACCCCAAATTTTATTTACGATGACAACGTCGTATTATTCCAAATAAATCAACCCAAAATAAAATTTACGATTACAACGTCGTATTGTTCAAAATAACTCAACCCCAAATTTTATTTACGATGACAACGTCGTATTTTTCAAAATAACTCAACCCAAAAAATTATTTACGATGACAACGTCGTATTGTTCTAAATAACTCAACCCAAAATTTAATTGACGATGACAACGTCGTATTGTTCAAAATAACTCAACCCAAAATTAAATTTACGATTACAACGTCGTATTGTTCAAAATAACTCAACCCAAAATTTAATTGACGATGACAACGTCGTATTGTTCAAAATAACTCAACCCAAAATTAAATTTACGATTACAACGTTGTATTGTTCAAAATAACTCAACCCAAAATTTAATTGACGATGACAACGTCGTATTGTTCAAAATAACTCAAACCAAAATTAAATTGACGATGACAACGTCGTATTGTTCAAAATAACTCAACCCAAAATTTAATTGACGATGACAACGTCGTATTGTTCAAAATAACTCAACCCAAAATTTAATTGTATTTACGATTACAACGTCGTATTGTTCAAAATAACTCAACCCCAAATTTTATTTACGATGACAACGTCGTATTATTCCAAATAAATCAACCCAAAATAAAATTTACGATTACAACGTCGTATTGTTCAAAATAACTCAACCCCAAATTTTATTTACGATGACAACGTCGTATTTTTCAAAATAACTCAACCCAAAAAATTATTTACGATGACAACGTCGTATTGTTCTAAATAACTCAACCCAAAATTTAATTGACGATGACAACGTCGTATTGTTCAAAATAACTCAACCCAAAATAAAATTTACGATTACAACGTTGTATTGTTCAAAATAACTCAACCAAAAATTTAATTGACGATGACAACGTCGTATTGTTCAAAATAACTCAACCCAGAATTAAATTTACGATTACAACGTTGTATTGTTCAAAATAATTCAACCCAAAATTTAATTGACGATGACAACGTCGTATTGTTCAAAATAACTCAAACCAAAATTAAATTGACGATGACAACGTCGTAATATTCAAAATAACTCAACCCAACATTTTATTTACGATGACAACGTCGTATTGTTCAAAATAACTCAACCCAAAATTTAATTGACGATGACAACGTCGTATTGTTCAAAATAACTCAACCCAAAATTTAACTCACGATTACAACGTCGTATTGTTCCAAATAACTCAACCCAAAATTAAATTCACGATTACAACGTTGTATTGTTCCAAATAACTCAACCCAAAATTAAATTGACGATGACAACGTCGTATTTTTCAAAATAACTCAACCCAAAATTGTATTTACGATGACAACGTCGTATTGTTCAAAATAACTCAACCCAAAATTTTATTTACGATGACAACGTCGTATTGTTCAAAATAACTCAACCCAAAATTTAATTGACGATGACAACGTCGTATTGTTCAAAATAACTCAACCCAAAATTAAATTTACGATTACAACGTCGTATTGTTCAAAATAACTCAACCCAAAATTTAATTGACGATGACAACGTCGTATTGTTCAAAATAACTCAACCCAAAATTTAACTTACGATTACAACGTCGTATTGTTCAAAACAACTCAACCCAAAATTAAATTGACGATGACAACGTCGTATTGTTCAAAATAACTCAACCCAAAATTAAATTGACGATGACAACGTCGTATTGTTCAAAATAACTCAACCCAAAATTTAATTGACGACGACAACGTCGTATTGTTCAAAATAACTCAACCCAAAATTTAATTTACGATTACAACGTCGTATTGTTCAAAATAACTCAACCCAAAATTTAACTTACGATTACAACGTCGTATTGTTCAAAATAACTCAACCCAAAATTTAATTGACGATGACAACGTCGTATTGTTCAAAATAACTCAACCCAAAATTTAACTTACGATTACAACGTCGTATTGTTCAAAATAACTCAACCCAAAATTAAATTTACGATTACAACGTCGTATTGTTCAAAACAACTCAACCCAAAATTAAATTGACGATGACAACGTCGTATTGTTCAAAATAACTCAACCCAAAATTAAATTGACGATGACAACGTCGTATTGTTCAAAATAACTCAACCCAAAATTTAATTGACGACGACAACGTCGTATTGTTCAAAATAACTCAACCCAAAATTAATTGTAGTTAGAATTATAATCGAATGTAAACACAACAAACTTAGTAAAGAGCACAAATAAAACCTAGTAAACACCCCGAAGAGTTGGAAGGGTTAAGTGACGGCAGTCGCGTAGCAACAGACAGCGTCGCGCAACGTTGGTTGAATGCGGCAAGCGACCACGCCCCCAAGTGTTTTCGTCTAGTTATCATAGTGTACAAATTGACCGCTGAAATGAATAGGCAGTTACAATTTGACGTCCATAGATCGCTATACGATCTATGGACGTCAAATTGTAACTGCCTATTCATTTCAGCGGTCAATTTGTGCACTAGGATAACTAGACGAAAACTAATTGACAAGTGTAATTATTCCAATGGACAGAACCGGCAAATTCCTATCCTGTACTCTTTGAAATTGGCACGTAAACAATTAACGCTTGAAAACCGGCAGCTTTCTCCTGGCTTATTATCGCATATAGCGACAATGCATACACGGAAAGTTCATGCAGATTCGTAATTCGGCGAAAACAGAATCAACCCTGCTCGCAGCGCCAACACTGTGCGCGGCACCTACTTGTGCAGGCACAATGGTTCCTGCGATGATCGCAGGCTGCTCCGACGGCCGGCGTCGCGACTCCTCGGAGAGGTGGTGATTTAATGACGGCTGCTATATTCAGACACTGGTCCAACTGTGACATTTATAGGGTGTGGACTATTGTTGGGGTGTAAAGCGGTCTTACCATGCATGTGTATAGGGCCTGTAAGTGGGTCACGACACATGGCGTGACTCCGCGCGAATGGAGCTTATTGTGGACTAAGCGAGACTAATTCGGGACTGGACACAAGAATAATATTCTAACGATGGATGACAGTTGTAGCTAACGACTGATGAATACTAGGAAAATCAGGTCATAAATATCTTGTGTTATACGTTTCTTATCTTAAATGTCCGATTTAATATTGAGTTTATCACACTAGATCATAGACACAGCGATTTACGTAGTGCAGATAATCGACACGATGCTAGGCTGTATGTGTCTTTTACGGGATTTGCGTTTTACATTGCTCTACGTTGTGGTTTCGATAAGCACTTATATCTGACAAGTTGTCTAAATGCACATAATCATAACACATTGTAAGGAATTATGGTTGCATAAATTCCTTGTAATTACTTTTCATGAAATATTATAATTATTATATATGAAGTCATAATTAACAGTATATTGTAGAAATGCAGTAGTCCAGCTAGAAGCATAGCTTGGTGTACTTAAACCAGTTACAACCAGTTGTCCGAGTTCGCTAAGGATAGACCAGGCATAGTTCTTGGATGAGTAGGAGCTTGACCACTGAGATGGCCGTAGGTAAGAGATACCAGCTCCTTATTAGTTAGTGCAGATGTGCACTAGACCTGACGCTGACCAATAGAATGGCCAGGCGCATAGCAAGAGGGCGAAGTAGCCAGTATTTAAAGATAGAGTAGTGCGCGAGAGAGAAAGAGGAGGGAGAGCACGCACGCACCATGTAACTTCACGTCTGGCGCCCACGGAGCCAGGCCAGTTAGACAATTGTATTGACTTCTGTATTATGCTGTCTGTATTAAAGTTCTTGAAACGAACACTTGGAAAAGTCTTCTGCAAATGATTGAGTAATTAGAATCTCTCTCCGTGAGTATCTGATTTCTAATGGACAGTGACACTGTGGCTGATCTGAATAGGTCATGGCTAACTGTCTAGGGGGTCAGTACGGAGGGGGAATATTGCGTTACGTGCCCAAGATTAGAACGCCGAGTCTACGACTATACAACAAGAGGCAGATGCGGATTGATGACGAGTAAATCAGTAGACCGGCCAATTCTAACAACATGAATACATGTTGTACTGCGCGAAAACTGGCACTCTTCATTATTAGTCAAGATCGCCAAACACAAGTACTTGCCGCTATTGCCATGGCAACCACCATAATAATCGATTAAAATTCATGATTTCCGTGATCATTGTCACCGGCAAAGTGTTCCATTGCTTATGATTGTAAGAATCTTTCGGACAATATAACTGGAATACGCTATTTCGGAACAGTTCGATTATTACGACCAAAAACAAAACAAAGTCCTATATGTTAACATGGAGTATATGGACCTCCTGCCCCCAACTGCCCCAGCCTTGTTTTCGCGCGCGAGACTTACACGCCCTATTGTGAAGCGTATATCTGGACTATCGTCATGTGTGCTCTGCACTACACATCCACATGCAAAGGCCAGTGTGGTCATTAACTGACAGTGTCTCACTCACACTACACTCACCTGTGCTCAGGTAGGTCACACGCATTTTCACCGCTGGACACTCAGACTCGTGGTGTGACATACGAACTAGTTGAAACATCCATGCCTGTGTTCTACCTTGTCTCGTGTAGAAGTCGGGACACTGGATGTGTGGCTGAACCAGACTCAGTCAACACGTCGTGTTATGTCAACGTTAGGTAGAAGACCCGTAGTGCGGCTGCGGGACGAGGTGTCGAGTGACGGCTGACTAACCACATCGGTACTCCCAGAGCACACTGCAACGATCACGACACCGTAAAGGCGAAATCAAGTCGTTCAATGTGAGCAATTCGCACATGCTAATGGCTCATTTATGTTACTGTTGTTTCGTGCGGGACGCCGTTTTCAAACGCGGGTGTTTAGATTGTGGTGTTTATTTCAACGCACGCAGTACTCAACCATGGTGAGGTTAAGAATAACTTCAGATTTTCTTATCACACTTTCTATATATTTTTTTCTCAAACACGTTCAATGTGTTTGTAAGCAGATATTAAGCTAGTTATTAATTATTAATAAATACTGATCTGAAGCAATTTACTAATTTGTGTTATCACTAAGAAACAATTACTTTAATATATTGCTATCGTTCATTACTTTATGCTATCATAGCTGATTATTTGCGTATCGTGTTCTATATACGTGTCGGTACCCATAATCGACACACTTATGATCTTACCGAGTTGTGTTTTTATGGCAGTAGACAAACCATAACTTATACAATGTGTGTTTTCGACTTACTGCTGCAGTGTGTCACGTTTCCTTGGAAACAGGTGGCACGCAGGTACAATGCGGTCTTCTCCTGCACATTCTATCGCGGTGCTGTTCACAGTCACAATAATGATAAAGCTGTATGTGGGCCGCAATCCGAGTAGCAGCACAGAGCAGACGTGGGTCGTATGTGTGTTTGTGCTTGGCAAATAACGCCGGCGTTTCACCTGACAATATCCGCTGTGTCATGTCATGACTTGAGAGAGCAGTTCGCCATCGTGACTATTCAAATCGTAGCGTCGTAATGTCGTCACTGGAGCTTATGGAAATGTATTTCATTCCCGCATTTAGGTTATTGCTGTGTAAATATGATGTATTCCGTTCACTGTGATATTCGTAGCGATTACAGAAACATTGATCTTAGCCAACTTCAGTTTGCATTTATGTACACATATTTTCGGACACGTTTTGATGTAGGTATATACTGCTACCACGGTTGCTGCTGTAATTATTGTTTTGTATTGTTGTTGTTGTTGTTGTTGTTGTTGTTGTTGCTGCTGCTGCTGCTGCTGCTGCTGCTGCTGCTGCTGCTGCTGCTGCTGCTGCTGCTGCTGCTGCTGCTGCTGCTGCTGCTGCTGCTGCTGCTGCTATTCCAGAGTTGGTGTTGCTGCTACAATTGTTTTGGAGGCAGTGGCTCAGTACTAGAGCGGTTGCCTTCCATTCACTGGCTGTATGACTGAGTACCGACTGGCGACGGTTGTGGTTATTTGTGTAGTAGCAACCTTTTGTATTAGTTGTTTGCATCGAACTATTTGTTTGACCAATTAGTGGCCAATTGTATCAGTGTTGAGACGGGTCAGTCTTGTAGTCAGTAAAATATGTGTTGATCAAGCAAACTGTTCAACCAGATGGAAGACACCCGTCGAGTCACAGTGATTGATGAGTCTCCATACCCTCGTACAAGTGAATAGAATGGGTCATGCGGGGCTGCAAGCTTTATTTGCATACTCGTACGTTGTCAGTTCTCTGACGCCTGTTGGCCGTGGCTTTCACCTCACAGTTCGAAATTATCGTTGTGCGAAATGAAATCTATCGAGTCGATTATATAGCGCAATGTGTAAACATATAATTATAATGCAATGTGTATTTGTTTTTATTTGGGTGTGTGCTTGTTTTTTCTTATTTGTTTGTCTGTGTCTGTGTCTGTGTCTGTGTCTGTGTCTGTGTCTGTGTCTGTGTCTGTGTCTGTGTCTGTGTCTGTGTCTGTGTCTGTGTCTGTGTCTGTGTCTGTGTCTGTGTCTGTGTCTGTGTCTGTGTCTGTGTCTGTGTCTGTGTCTGTGTTTTGTGTCTGTGTCTGTGTCTGTGTCTGTGTCGTGTGTCTGTGTCTGTGTCTGTGTCTGTGTCTGTGTCTGTGTCTGTGTCTGTGTCTGTGTCTGTGTCTGTGTCTGTGTCTGTGTCTGTGTCTGTGTCTGTGTCTGTGTCTGTGTCGCTGTCGCTGTCGCTGTCGCTGTCGCTGTCGCTGTCGCTGTCGCTGTCGCTGTCGCTGTCGCTGTCGCTGTCTCTGTCGATCTCTCTGTCGATCTCTCTGTCTGTTTGTCTCTCAACGTTATTTGTCATCACTCTTTGCCTCATCACAGTGTAGATACATCATATTTGTATTGCTTGTCCGTTTCCAACTTTGCTGATGTTTTGTTTACTATTTGATGTCGCTGCCCAAAGAACGAATAATTAACTATCGCATCAACAGTAGTCATATTAATTATTTTTAGTTTTTACCGGTCACAAATTCAGTAAAATGAGATATGACGCTTGAATTTAAGGCGGTTGATTACATACTGCGCACAACTCTATAAAAAGTTAAGCCAATGAATGTCGCCTCGGGTCGCCTGTATAATTGGAGGCGGTCACGGATGGATGACCGCAGGGCACTTTCCAGCTAGTGGACATCAGGGGCCGGTTTTATAAGGCCGTCGGACGCATCGTTGAACCCAATATATTTTATATGCAGCTTGATCTGCTGTGTTTATTGCCAGTAAAATCACACATTGTGGGCACGTCTATTGTAATAGGATACCTTCACACCCGTCGCATTAGGTTGCCCAGAGTACATTGTGTGGTGCTGAATGTCACCTGTCAGTTCACGACACAAGTTCGCCCGGGTGTGACGTGTGAAGCTGTGAAGTGTACTGTGTCTATTACATGAGTCACGTCCTTGTACTTGTACACATCCGCAGTATTTATCTATGTTTAACGTAGTCAGCGCATATATATATTTTATATATATATATATATATATATATATATATATATATATATACCTATATATATATATATACCTTATATATATATATATATATATATATATATATATATATATATATATATATATATATATATATATACAACGTTTCTTGTTAAGTAACACATAAACATGAATATAAACAAATACAAATATATATAAACAGTCTTGTCACTTAACATGACGATGTCAAGTGCTGGACACACCCATAACCAGACTATATTTGCTACGGATTTTTACAATCATTGTCGACCTGCATGCAAGTAGGTCAACTGTTTATGTCGAGTAATGTTTAATTAATTTCTTGTGTAATATGGGCCTACGTTCCCCATTGGCTTTCACGTCAGTTACTCTAGTGAATCCTCTCCAAACCGCGATTGCCTCGGGTAACGGCCTTGAAGATTAACTTTGTTTATCTATGTCAAGAAGGGTCACGTGAGCAAGTGACCTTGCATGTTCGACTGGTACTCGGGTTACTCGAATAGGGCGTGCAAGTCTCGCGCGCGAAAACGAGGCTGGGGGCAGTTGGGGGCAGTTGGGGGCAGGAAGTCCATATACTCCATGTTAACATATAGGACTTTGTTTTGTTTTGGTCGTAATAATCGAACTGTCCCGAAATAGCGTATTTCAGTTATATTGTCCGAAGGATTATTACAAGCAGAAGCAGTGGAACATTTTGCCGGTGACAATGATCACGGAAATCATGAATTTTAATCGATTATTATGGTGGTTGCCATGGCAATAGCGGCAAGTACTTGTGTTTGGCGATCTTGAATAATAATGAAGAGTGCCGTATTTCGCGCAGCACAACCTGTTTGGGCCAAACGTATACATGTGTTATGATTATGTGCATTTAGACAACTTGTCAGATATAAGTGCTTATCGAAACCACAACGTACAGCAATGTAAAACGCAAATCCCTAAAAGACACATACAGCTTAGCATCGTGTCGATTATCTGCACTACGTAAATCGCAATGTGTCTGTGATAGTGTGATAAACTCAATATTAAATCGGACATTTAAGATAAGAAACGCATAACACAAGATATTTATGAACTGATTTTCCTAGTATTCATCAATCGGAAGCTACAATTGCCATCCATCTTTAGAATATTATTCTTGTGTCCAGTCCCCAATTAGTCTCGCTTAGTCCCCAATAAGCTCCAGTCGCGCGGAGTCACGCCATGTATCGTGACTCACTTGCAGACCATATTTCTCGTGTAGCTCAATCGAAGTCGGCCTTGTTTTCAGCCAACTTTGTTAACACATGGCGCCCTCTTGCGAACACCGAACATACTCTCTCCCCCCCTCTCTCTCTCTCTCTTATATATATATATAGAAAAGAAAAGATAGAAAAGAGTGCATCAATGAGATGAGGATTACCCGTATATATATATATATATATATATATATATATATATATATATATATTATATATATTATATATATATATATATATATATATATATATATATATATATATATATATATATATACGGGCAATCCTCATCTCATTGATACACTCTTTTCTATCTTGTTTATTTATTACAGTCAACATTGTGTTCACGGCCAGTTTAATCAAGGAACATAGTTTTACTGTGTTATAATTCACATGTTATAGGTTAATTATTTGTACTGGGTTGAACACGTTATTCGTGGGACATACACATATACCACACTCCACCCCGTACCTTCGCCACGACATTCACCGACCGCAATCAGCCGTCGCCGCGGTATGACAGACGGACATTGGTCAAGAGAGTATCAGTGCCTGTCGCAGCACAACTGTGTAAATCTTCGCCATCGGACAACTTGTAGAAAACAAAAGACTTTTGTCAATCTGCATTTAAAGTTTATGTGAAGGCTGCTTTTGAATAAATGCGCGGGGATTCATTTTCAAGATTCGAGCAATGCATTGGTATCCACGAGAAACGATCTTGTCAAGACACCGCAAATCCGTTTGAGTGACCTATCAGAACAATTCGCGATTCTGGTGTGAAACAATGTTCAGTTTTGTTCTAAGTCCGAATCTCTTCAACAACATCGCTGACCACACTATGCGCCTGTGGCCGAACAATTGTTGTGACCTTGACATATAACCCGGCAATAACACACTGCCTGGTTTTGATTACGCCAAGGACAACGGCATTGTCGCCACGAAAATCGACAACCTACAATATGCATTGACAGTGCGTGAAGAAGAAGCTCTCCTTGTGACAATGACCATCAGCTGGACAAAGACTATCTCACTGACGTCATGTCAATGTAGTCTCTAACACCTGTATCGATCGGCATTAACAAACAATTTCCCAAGAAATCTTATCACGCAACTCCAAAGCTGACGGTGCCTCGTTCTGTATATCGAATACAGAACTCTATTTCGCAAACGACATCTCAGCATTAACTTCAAGATCAATTAGATGGCAGGAGCCCGAGAGTGGCGTTTGCTTGATGGGTTGTTTAATTGACTGATTGTTTGATAGTTCCACGGCGGAAAACGGATATTTTATCGCACAATATTGTGAAAGTTATCATGTTTTCTGGTAGTAGTACAATTAATATTATAGAAGCGAATAAAAAATTATTAATACCGTAAATCACAATAAAGACCAATTCTGTTCCGATATCTGAAATGGTATTCATAGGGATACACACACCCGCGCGTGCATGCTCGCACATACATACACACACACACACACACACACACACACACACACACACACACACACACACACACACACACACACACACACACACACACACACACACACACACACACACACACACACACACACACACACACACACACACACACACACACACACACACACACACACACACACACACACACACACACACACACACACACACACACACACACACACACACACACACACACACACACACACACACATATTCACACACTGCACACTGGAACAGACGACTTCGGTCAAACACCACATATCACATTTTTCTTCGAAAATGCAAACTAGTAAAGTTCAGATGTATTTTGAATTATAGAATGTAGCACTTACTGCGTTCAAACATGCAACATGTTCTCATTCATGAGGTAAGATAATGTACGCGAATAGCAATCCATATGACGCTGCACACAGTTACACCACAAAAGCACATTCAAACCGAAGCACGCAGGACCAAGTCCAGTTTTTAGTTAATGTTTTAGTTCGATGACAATTCCACAGTCGGCGTAGTAGTCGTCATAACAGGTGGACCACGCCCATCTACCAAGAGGCAAAGAAGAGCTGCATACGTTTATGCGCCCACCATCAGTGAAACGCGACAACACGCTTAAGTGGTCATGATTATAAAACACCGGAGTAATTTTGAAATTCTTACCTTGACAAACGATTTTCATTCTGTTGGCTAACAAAATACGCCTCATTTTTGATGTGAACTTAGATATTTCAAGAACAACATTATTTTTGTTTGGTAGCGCTTCCCATTTTGTAAACGTCCTCTATACATCGCATTTGGGTAGTTTGAACTCCAATTCCTCTTTTGTGACACAAAAGGTTGGCTAACTAAATATTTTCTGAAAGCTCTCAAATCGTCGTTACCCTGACTATGATTCATGGCACGGGATATAAAATACACCACTTTATCAATTGTACACTTTTGGGAATATATATATATATATATATATATATATATATATATATATATATATATAATATATATATATATATATATATATATATATATATATATATATTATTATATAAGTTCTGACTGGCACATAATTAATAACGCCACAATTTTGACGTGCGTGACCGAGTATCACTGTTGAGTGAATAAGTACAGCAGATGGAACCTGCAATGACTGACTGCAGGTGCACGCTCGAAGAAATTACACAACGAAAGTCCCAGTCCAGTCATCATCACCGCATGCTGCTGCACTCTCCTGGTCGAAGCGGTCAGGACAGCTCTTGTCATCTCTAGTCTTACATGCCAGCTTTGGTATTAGGCCCGTCTTCCTGACGCGTCTAGCCGAGTGATTTGTCACACAACCGTGTTCTCATTCTGCACAATGTTCGTCGTGTATTACTAAGTCAGTAATATAGCAACTATAGTATGATTCTCTAGGGCCCTATGGATTGATCTAGTTTATCCTTTTCCAAGATGTTTCTCCTGGTTCTCCAAAGTAAGTTTTCCTGCTGTTCCCAATAGATAGAAGGTCCACTGATCAATGTTTACACACAGTCAGTCAAATCGTCTTCTGTCAAGACGTTATCACCGAGGCTTCGCACCCGAGGTCACGACTTCGAATACGCAGCATAGACTACCGGAAACACATTTAAAAAGGAATGTTCATTTCCAATCAAGTCAACACTGCGTTATATATTCCCGTGGACATTTAAGAAATGTCAGCCATGGGCAACATGCTCTCTTGCTTTGCATATGGGCAGTGAATGACACTAAGTGTCTTTGTCCCCCTACCTATTTACGATCGACTCGTAGTAAAAGACCGTGTGGGCCGATCGTGATTTCCTTCCAGAGCAATCAACGGGTAACAATTCACATCAAACGACGAACTCGGTTAATGTCTTTACACAATTCAACGTTAAGTGAGTATGAACAAGTAAGTCATTTTCATAATGTGACGATGATGACAATGTATTTAACAATAATGCTAATAGTCTAGTTGCCAGTTGTAACCTTTCAATGGTGAACTTAGAAATTGTAATTACTGTAAGGTTTTTTAATCGATATGTATTCACATCAGTATCTGGAAAATGTGAGCTTTGTTGGCACTGGGCCAACTTTGGTGGATATTATTTTATTAGCTAATTATCATTATTATGGCTAATTAAGATTGACTTTTTGTCCTTTAACTCTATTAGATGTACGCTGTCGCGCTTACATTTTTCCAATTGTTATAAACGTTCCGATTTACGTTTCTGCGCATGCGCGATAAATGTAAAATCATCAACTCCTAACTAACAACCCGTAGTATTTATACCATAAATGCACTGTCCTTTCGCTGCCCATTAATGATTTTTATATTTATCGCGCATGCGCAGAAACGTCAATCGGAACGTTTTTAACGCCGGAAAATGTAAGCGCTACAACGCCGCGAAAGCGTTGCAGTAAGTAATCAGTACAGTGGCGCCTCGCTACGGAAACGTGTATACTAAATTACCTACAAGCGCGTGCCAATGTATACCACAGCGCCGATAGCGGCATCAACAGAAATACAATTGAGGAAGTATACTATACGTGTACCTTGTTGACTGTCACTGCCAGTCATGACATATAAGTTGTTAACATTTAATCTTCTAATAAGCATTATATTATATTATGTAGGTAAGTTAACAGGTGTCCTGATGCCAATCGTTCTGTGGTTAGGTAACTGTACTGACCGCCGTGCCGAAACTTTGGCGATTTCATTCCATCACCCTAGCGATATTATAGGGTAGACCGTCTAGCTG